>JAUTBT010084026.1:0-12628 GCA_032361225.1 Lepetodrilus schrolli | reverse complement strand
TGTATTTCCAGTATAACTTAGGAATAATGTATTTCTAGATAGAATTATATATTTGAAACCGGTATGGTTGAAGGTATGGCAGTATTATATTATTATGATGATTGTGTATGATAGTTCAAGCTATTGAACATTTGTGGTATTGTCATTTGTGATGATTATTAATGCTATAAGCATTAGTGTATATACTAGAATACAGTCTATTATTATTACATGATATGAGTATTTATCAGTTTCTCTTATCAAGTTGAGAGAAGAATAATAGCATAATATATTATAGTTGTGCTTGTAAATGGCACAGATGAAATTGTTAATGTACGCAAATTGTGTAATTGTATTCTGGCATGTGTTGCGTACTATTGTATGTGAGACTTTACTCCAATTATATTTAAATTTTACTGATGTGTACATATTGTAATTTCAGAGTGGAAATTCTAGCCACCTAAATTTAAAGGGAATAAACACAAATAAATCGCAGCCTGTGGTTTGTCCTGTCAGACTGCACGCCCGCGACAGGGTTGCAACATAAATTGATGATATAACATTTTATTATTGTCAAAATGACGGATGAATTGAAACTTTCACTGAAACTGAATCCATATGACAAGCCAACAGTGGCAGTATATAAACAAGAAAATAATAGGGAAAATGCAAACTATTGAACACATAGTAAATAAATTGGCACTTACATAAGTAAAAGAATGCTTATAGTGATAGTTTGACTTTCACTTTCGTAGAATGTTATCGCAGTTATCTTCCCTTGAATCTAAAAAGTAGGATCGACGTAGTTGATTCAAACGAACAAACATTTACTAAATTTACTAAATTTCTTCTTGAAAAAATATATATTAAAAGATCGACTATCTACGATTAAGTTATATTTTCTCTCCCTTATAGTAATCTTATACATTAATACAACAATGACAGATCCATGAGCTAGAATGATTTCAATGGTCGGGGAAAGAAACTTTATGGTTTTCAACATTGCTAAACAGCTTTTAGCGAAAACTAGCTAGGCTATTTAAATAGGTTATCTACCCCCCACACACACACACCCGTATTACCATAAATATAAATAGGTTATCTACCCCCCCCACACACACACACCCGTATTACCATAAATATTATACATAACATTTCATATACATGTATATTACTATAAGATATATGGCATAACATTTTATTATAATAGTATTTGTTACAGACCTGCCTCATCCCATAAGATATCAGTCAGCAGAACTCTGTATAATAGAGTAATATCTAGGCCAACCATCATAAGGCTGCATTTGTGTGAAGTTGCACGTGATAGTTCATGAAATGTTCTACTTATAAATATTTAATTAATTTAGTCTGATATAATTACTAACAAAAATACATTCCAGGAAAATGAACAAATTACTCATTAGTACATATGCGCTAATTAGTAATTAGTGATTTAGCCATGTGTGATGGGGGGGGGGGGGGGGGAGCTATGACGATTATACCAGTTTTCAAAGTTGAACCTCCTGAATATCTGATGTGTCCTAAAAACATAGAATATTTCATACCGAAACAAAGTATACATTTGTTGGCCAATGTTGGTTCCGCTGTGGTCTTTGATTGCTAAGTTCAACGTTCAACGTCAGCTTACAAAATATCATCAAAAGCGTTGTTTGTTGCATATTAGGGCCCTTAAGTAATGGCACGTCGGTTCTGAAAATCGGCTCTCAATACCTAATCATATTACGGGATTTCATGGCACTGAAGCGAAGACTTGTAACGTGAGATATGCCCGGTGAGCACGTATTGTTACTACGTGTTGGATACAAGTTAAACTGAACAGAGAGTAATATGACCTGTCTAGCCCAAACAGCACTTAACCCCCTTTGATAGTTCCCTTCAATACGAGGCGATAACCTAACTAATCAAAGACATTAACAAGCTTCATTAATCGTCTCGTGGGTTTTCAATATGTATTACTAGTATTGCTAAAAATCAGTACAAGAATAAAGTTATCTATACATATCTTCCAAACTTTTACATGCAGCAATGGTAGACAATAAACAAAAATTATATATATATATATATATATATATATATATGTGTGTGTGTGTGTGTGTGTGTGTGTATACTGAAAATGACACAACTGCAATTGTACTGCATACATATGTATGTACTTGTGTTCTCTTAATGACATCACAACTAGTAAGTAGCAGGGCGACACGGTGATTGCGGAATACAAAGGGCAGCCTAATGCTTGGCCACAATACTGCAAGAGCTTCTGGTTTGATACTCCGTCAATAGCCCGGAGATTAACGAACCTATACTGATTCTACACGCAAAGCCCACTACAAGCGTTGCCAACATTGGATACAACTATGGTCACTTTGTCAGGAAGACCTCTTCCTTCAGTGTACTGGCATATCCTAGCGTTGTACTGTCTCCACGTCCACTCGTTTGATGCCATATTGTGTCTATAACAGCAATATACCTATATGTCTGAAGAATTAACGTAAGGAACGTCCATGTGTCAATTAAGGATGGTAAGTTTCTTGTGTGTCGGTCCGTGAAACCTTCTCGTATTTACAAGACATTATCACAGTTTGATTCATGTTTACGTTTTATATATTTCGGATGACACATTATTGAAGACAAACTATGGAATATTTATTGGTATTTCTTTTAATATTTTACTGCGTAACAATGATCTAATATTAAGAGGTAGAATACCAGAAATGATTATTTATACTTTCAGGTGAAATTATGTATTTTATTTAAAGTTTTAGGGGGTAAAACAAATTGGAATTTTGCTGTCCAAAAAACTCAATTGGTGTGACACTCCGGAATCCTGCGTGTCCTCAAATGTTACATGACATACACATGGTTTGACCTGAAGGCCCCCGTTAAACGCATTAGACAAGGCTTGCTTATTACAAGGGGTGTATAATATCATGTGAGGTGATACGAATGAGTTGTCATGCTATATTTAATACGGCAGTCGGGTTGTTAGGTAGGTGTATATGCTTGACTAACACTAGAGATTATAGGTGAAGTAAATATGGACAAACGAGACGGATTAATGTACATGTATGTCACATTTAGAATTCAAATAATGCATCTATTTGCCTTGAGGTGAGATAATCTTATTCGAAAATTACAAGAGGATACATTGGATAGGGATTGAACATTGGAGTGAAAAGTCATATTGTTGTGTTATTCTCTCGACAATTCAGCAATTCACGTTCAAGATTTAACTCTACTTACAAAAGACAATAATAGTTTCGAATAATGAATTTATTTGAATATCCGTTTATTGTATTTCTAACAAAGAGATCTCCTCTGGAACTATGCACATACATGTACTTAAGCACTTATGTACTTATAATGCGCTAAATCTAGACGCATGGATAAACATAATTATTGAGACAATCCTATGCCGATTACGCACTGAATGTAGAAAGAAAGACAGTGTGTGCCTTCCCTGCCGTTGCATTCTATAACTTGAAATTTCCACACTTGTCATTTCAGGTGCACGTACACCTAACGATATCCACCTCCATCTACTTTAGGATAATGACGTAATCTAGTATGGCGAAAGTAATTGACCGTTTGCGAGTCCAAGGAGTCTCGCCAACTCGTGAAAGCACGTTTGTGTCTCGCGAGAATACAATTCCACCAGTGGTTCCAGGGTCAGACCTAGACAAGCCATGGGTTGCCCACGGAGACTCTTTCTACATGTCCGGTAAACAGAATTCAAGCAAGGACTTTCTCGCCACCGGATCCAATTCTGCAGCAAGACGCATGGAAGTGTTAATGCGCATGCGCACTGCCAACCAAGGTCTGTCCTCGATGGATGGTAACTTTCCCCTCACTCCATTACAGTTCGTACTTCGTGGAACTACTGTGAAGAATATCCTGGGATCAAGACAAGTGACAGTAGATATGACTAAACTACTACCAAACCGAAGTGTTCCCAGACAAAGGCCAGTGACACATGACGGATATACTGACAGCCAGATAAAAGTTCACATTGGGAAGGCACAGAGTGAGCCAATGGCCACAGTTCCGGCGGAACCAGTGCCAAGCATTAGCGACGACATTAGTTTACCTCAATTTTCCTCTCAAAACTTCATACTTGGTCCGTCTCAAATGCCTTCTTATGGCGGAGCCTACACTGGGAAGAAACTGTGCAGATCTACTGATGGGTTTGAACTTACTGGCCATAGGCTGAAAGCTTTTGAGAACAGTCCGTCTAGGATAGGATATGGAGAGGTTTACCCACACATAGAGATTCCAGTTCGCACTCAAAGAAGGTGGACGAAAAATGCTTTCAAAGAAAGTCAGCCACCATTGACAAACCCCGATTCACTCAACCAATGTCTGCATGTTCATCAAAGTATCACTCTCCCGTTGGGAACTCACGACGAAGAAATCAAACTGAAACACTTCACACAGTTTGTGAGAAAAGATGTGAAGACCAGCTATAACAATCCTTATAGAAAAATCAAGAAAAGAGAACGAAGGATCATCAAGAAGAACGATCGTCAATACCAGTTTGACTCTGTGTCCAGCTACGTCCACTTCAACCGCATCTACCAGCAACCAACAGGCGGACGGTCAATCGCGGTTCACGTGCCCCAGCTCACCGGCTTCCCGGCTCACTGTACCGACACAGTTCTGTTGAGGATGATGATAGAAATGAACAAACCCACAAGGAAATCCCCGGACAAGTACTCCGACATCGCCGTCCACAAAGACCTGGACGAGTTCCTCGTGGTGCGCACGCCATCTGCTTTTAGCAAGACAGGCTCCAATAAGAAGGCCGGAGTGAGAAGCGGAAGCAAAAGCGGACAGAGTAATGTAGACACTGCTATAGTGGAAGAAGGGGGGTGTGCGTGGGCGGGCGCGCGTGTGCGGGAACTGAAGCCAGCGGACGAACTGGAACAGGATGATAAACAAGAACATGAGGCTGTGATAGAGGAGGAACGGGATAACGGACTGGAACAGGGCGAGGAACAAGAACAGGAAGCTGT
Source organism: Lepetodrilus schrolli (assembly GCA_032361225.1). Classification (NCBI taxonomy): domain Eukaryota; kingdom Metazoa; phylum Mollusca; class Gastropoda; order Lepetellida; family Lepetodrilidae; genus Lepetodrilus; species Lepetodrilus schrolli. Next base: position 7,619 of record JAUTBT010084026.1, on the reverse strand, counting down.
GATAGAGAAGCAGCAGGATGACGGAGTTGAACTTGAAGATAAGCCACCAGAGGAACAGAACGAAGACGAGCCAAACTTTAATTAAGCTAATGAAGAAGAACCTTGTGAACAACCAGACGAAGACAATTGAAATCTAGGGAAATTAATACTAGTACCTTAAAACTGATCCTGGTAATATATATTGTCGCACAAAACGATATGTTTGTTTGGAAATCTATAGAATAATAGTTTTCAGAGTGATGCGTATATGTTATGTTATATGTTGTCAGACCTTGAAAAACGAGAACACCAACAACATGGTCTCTGATTTAAGTATACAGTTTGGAAGCAAGACTCGAGCACATTGTGTCGAACTTAAAGCAGACTACTTCTAAAATATGATAATTTAATATGTTATTTTATGGTTAAATACAAGCATTTCCATTTAAACTAAATTTACAAATTTGCGAAATAAAATAGAGTGCGGTGATCATGATTGTCATAAATTTGAAGACTGTGGCTTGTGTGAAAATGGCGAGTGGAAAATCTACGTTTTTGTCTTCCCGAAAATCATCATTTATTATTTCGCACATGATGAAATATTATTGAAGTCTAGATCTAAAGCGATAATATTGTAATATATAGAAATAATGGTATGACCAATTATAATTAATTTCAAATATATTGTATTCAAAATCATCACCACCAAACTAGATCTACTCAGTGCATTATTTACTAGTTGAAAGTAAATGAATACATCATATTTTTTTGCTAACATTACTACCGTATCGACAGTGAAGCAAGGTTGATTAGCTCTAATAATATAATAATAATAATAATAATAATAATAATAATATATGCCGAGATGCACCACGTCAACAAAACAGAGATGCACGGACAGCCATTGTTGACAACCCTGCCGTGTCGTCGAGTGAATCACGGTTGAAATATTTTCTTACTGACCTTACTCCTGGCTTTGATAATGAATCCCAAACCAAGACTTAGTAATATTCTTGTCCCACAATGTTATTGCTGACATTGAAAATTAAATGAAGAACGAGCGTGAACCCATGACTGGCCGCGCCATGAAAATAACACAACATCCCGATCGAATACCGTACGTTCTAGTCATTTTATCCTAGCATGCCTCGACTATTTTAGTCTGCTATGAACTATACATGTTGCCATTTTTGCTAATTTCAAACACCGTTTATAATCACTGACGTCACACGGTTCGGATTTCAAAACGAGGCTCCAACTATGAATAAATGAGAACATATTTTTAAGAGATAGTATTTTGGCTATAACTTACTAATTAAGATGATTTTTATATATTTTTGTTTAAATAGAAATGCTTGTATTAACCATATAACAACATATTAAATTATCATATTTTAGAAGGAGTCTCCTTTAAGGAACTAGATGTATCACCCAATACTGCGTTTTAGCAGTAGATATCGCTTTCAAATAAAAAGTGACATCTACAGCAGCTGATATCATTTGACCCAATATTAGTGGTTTATTTAATTGTTCTATCATTGTGATGTCATGCTGAAGATATCGTTTGACCCAATTATTTTTTTGTTCTACCATTGTGATGTCATCGCTACCATTGTGATGCCATGGCATTGCTATGAAGATACACTGCACATGCACAGCAGCCTAAACACAGTTAAATCTTTATGATGTGTCATTTCTTAAATGGCTTTATAATTATATTGGGTGATAAATAGAATCTCAGCCAAGTGCCTTGGAATATCAAATATATCAACACTCGTCGATGTAAGTTATTACATCGTCGGCAAAGCCTTGTTGATATATTTGATATTCCAAGGCACTTGGCTGAGATTCTTTATATTCTACACCAGCTTGTTTCTCATTTGAATGCCACCCATCTGGACATTGCTTGAAAGCCCTTGGCAATTGGCTGTTGTAGTGACTGGGATATTACACACAGGATTAACTCGCCATGGTGAAGGCAACCAGATATGCCCTAAAGAGCACTAAGTCTGTCTAATCTAGCTGGGAGAAGGTTAACATGAATTTACTGTACATGTATTGGCCAATTTATTATATGTCATTTATGCGAAGAAATATGGTTTCAATTTAAGATACCTTTCCAATTGATGTACATGTACGACTAGAACACGAAACATACTGGAAGTGGCTCGAGATTCCCCTATCCTTCCCTGCAAACCATAAGAGACTTTTTATGTGGTTATATATGTTCAGAGGAAAAGGCTAGAGCAGCCATTATCGTAAAATGGAATCTTCTCCGTACCCTGCTGGGTGCGGACGAAAAAAGACCCATAACATTAAAACGCGCTCGTAATCGCCTCACTTAAATCTTGGATGCTAATAGATGAATGTACCCATCCATGTAATCGGCTCGAGGATGTCTTAATGCTATGGGTCTTTTCTTATTCCGCTCCCAGCAGGGTACGGAGTAGTTCAGCTGACTAAACGTCGTGTTGGCCCCTTTCACTATCTGACATTCGATTCTGGCCATATACCCGATACCCGACGGGTATAGTCAGAATCGAATGTTCAATAGTAAAGAGGGCCAATACGACGTTTAGCTAGGTGAACTAATTACGGAGAAAATACTATTTTACAACATAAGTTGCTCTCTAACCTTCCCCTCTGACCACGCCCATATAAAAAGTATCTTATGGTCACCAGAGAAGGATAGAGGAAACTCGAACTACCTGGAAGTAACTGGAGAAACCATATAGCATCCCACAAGTATGATTGTATTTGCAACCTGTATAATACTAGCTAAAGGACAATGGCGATTTATTCCATCATTCCGGAACGATCACTTGTATGCAAGTTCAAGCAATGAATTAGATAATAAAAAGCTTATTCAAAACGTATTATGTCCGCAATCGGTGCCTGCTGTATATGTCAAGATTAGTTATGATTAGTCACTATTACATTATTAAAAGCAGGTGTGTGTGTGTGTGTGTGTGTGTGTGTGTGTGTGTGTGTGTGTGTGTGTGTGTGTGTGTGTGTGTGTAAACAGATCCAATCATCAAATGGGAATAATATGTTAAAAGGAACTATGGCATGAGAGAAAAAAAGCATGACCAATTTATGACATGCCATACTTCAATGTCATTATCAATGCTATTTCAATTTGTACGAACCTATGGCAGGTACAGACAGTTATGTTATTTCTATGTATTTTCCAGACTCTAATATAATTTTTAAAGCCAAATGGTACTGTATATCATAATTGGAGACGTTTTATGTAAGCACATTCGACAGCGGCGTAGATATTTGTAAAAATATGTTTCACATGACGTATGATTCCTATTACAATTTTAATGGGAGTGCCTCCACAGAAAACCATTACATTGTCAGTGTCAATATACAATCATATCACCCCAAAACAACTGAAAACAAATAAAACGACTGATCGTTTCAATATGTCACCGTTTGGTAATGTCCAATGAATATAAACCAAAGACTATATCTAGATCAATAAAATGTTTAGCATGTGCGACTATTTAAAAGGAACATGCATATGGCCTGGACCGAAGATATCAGGAGCGATGCGCCAAAGATATACTAATTAGGAAGTAAAATATGATCATTAAGTCAAAATGGTCATTTTCAACCAAAATCTAAATTCTGCAAAATTCGCGACATTTTTAGTTATAATTAGTGGTATAATACAGGGCAGCGTAATAAAACCCCCAAACACATTAAATTATAGTTAAAGGGTTGTAAGTCTACAATGACTAATTATCCTAATCTGTGCATGTCATGATGACATGTGTGTCATTGCATGCTTTCTGCAAAAGTGTCTCTACCATAACTTACATTTCTCAGTGTTGTCTCGACCATAACGTACATTTCTCAGTTTGTCCCGCACAAAAAAAAAAATCGTTGCCATTACATACCCTATGGACATTTTGCCTTAACCACATTACATGGATTCCATATTAAAGTCAAAACTAATATAACTGGTGACACAGTTTCCTTGTACAGCACAACAACTATTGTGTCCCGATCGTAACGAATTTGTCCCGACCATAACGCATATTGATAATGACATTAAATACAACCCTGTGCATCAAATGTTACAACATAAAATAAGATAAACTTAGGAAAATGTGTATAAATTCATTTGTTATTGATTAGTAAGTTAAATATATTTGGTTTAGCAATATTGCTGTGGTACAAATAGAATGTGACAATGGACCAACCTTAACAAAACCTTTTTTTTCTTTTTTTTTGTGCTTTGATATTAGAAACATATCAAATTTTGAAAATATATGTGAATGGGCCTGCATTTTTTGAGAAAATGGAAAAATCAGGCCTACAATAAAGGAAGTCTACCCCAAATAAGTCTAAAGATGAATATTTCACAATTTGTTTGCTATAATCCTTGTTTGGGAAACTTTCGATATGAACATTTCCTGATAGTACTATATCAGGCAAAACATACTCAACACTGTATACCATCATCAACAAGTTGGGAATGTTTTTATTTGGAATCTGTGTTGTGAACCTCATAAAATCTCAATTATGACTTCTGAAACTTTCAGAATACATTATAAATGAACTCAATACATGGATAACGGATAGTACCTCCTTGGTAGGCATGTTTTCTAATCAGAAATGCCAAATATCAGCTGCGTATTTGCACATTTCATGAAAGTATTGCATTCTAGATATCAGTGGTTGGTGATGGTTATGTATTATGTTATGGTCGGGACAATTTTGGAGCATTCCTATGTGTAAAGCAAAAATATAATAATTAGCCATGGGGACATCAGTAAGTGTAACAATATACATGACAATCAATTTGGTAATTTGTGTCTCGACTAATTTTTATCACTGAAATGTTGCAATTATCAGTTTTAGCTTTACACAAGAATATTCCAAATTATCCTGACCATAACATAATGACGAACCACCGATATTTAGAATGCAATAAATTCATGAAATGTGCAAATAAGCAGCTGATATTTGGCACCTGATTAGAAAACATGCCTACCAAGAAGGTAATAGCAGTTCCGATATAATGTATTATGAAAACTTTCAGAAGTCATAATTGATATTTGATGTGGTTCACAACATTTGATATAAAAAATCTCCAACATGCTGATAATGGTATGCATTATTGTGTTATTGTGAATTTGTTTTACCTGACATATTTCTATTCAGAAAATGTTCATATTGAAAGTTTCCCAAAGAAAAGGATGATAAAAAAGAAAATTGTAAAAAAAATATAATTTTTAGAATGTATTTTGGGTAAACATCATTCATTGTAGGTTGAATATTTCAATTGTAGCAAGAAAGTAAGGGTTATTCATTTTTAATTTCTCTCTCAAAAAATTGATGTCTCGAACATAAAAGCACAGACACATTTAAGTTTTGTTAAGGTTTATTTTTTGGTCAAATGTCAAACTAGATTTGCACCAGGGCTTATATTATAAACATAACATTTCTAGGCTGCGCTTTCACAGTATCTATATTGAATAAAGAACATTGCCCTAGTCTATTAACGTTATCTGTGTGTGGTCTTAGTTTCCTATATACTAGCAGATGGTTGCACACGAAGAAGTAATTAAGGCATTATTTATTTACCATAACATAGCAATACCAATCAATTAAGTGATCAGAGTCGAACCCGTGTGGTTTAACGCAATACTCCAGAGTGATACCAAAAGACTGCATGTGGTTGATACAATGGTAGAACAATATTATATCGACATAGATAAGTAATATATAATAAAATATCAATTTTTGCCCTTCCTATAATATACTTTAATTCAGTTTAAATATGTGTGTTCTTTGTATACTATTACGATCGCTTTTATACGTATGGTAAGTAATGAATCAGCTATCGGTCCTTGTGGTTTTACAGTGTAAGTACCCGAGTAATTACAGATGTATAAGCTATAATAATGTACATTCTCCCCCTCCATGTGGTGACTCGTTGGGACATTGTAACAGAGGATCATGCCGATCCTGGGATTCGAACCCGAGTTGATGGATTGTGAGTCCAACGCTCTACCGAATGAGCCAAAGGGGTAACCCCGCTGGCCGAGACCAGTAGGAGCATCTTATATCACACCCGGCTACATATGCGAAAATACTTCAGTATCATCAAACAATGGATGTAAACCACAAACAGACAAAATCTGCAAACAATATCTAGTTGAAGGCAAGGCTATACGTACACCTGGGTCCAGTTCCACGACGCTCTTGTAGGCTACAATAATTGTAGGGGCTTACAATTGCCGTTACAATAGTTGTAGCGCATTCTTATTCAGATAGCCTACAAGAGCTTCGTACAACCTAATTCCAATTGTAGAAGACTCTACTTACAACTATTGTTGCGCTACAAGGGCGTCGTGCAACTGGACCCTGGTTCAATGGTCAACAATGGTCAACCAACCACTTGCATCTGTGTTGTGACATATATGCGGAGGTGTATTATCTGCAGTATCGGCTAACTAATACACACCTTCAGGACTTTACTGGTATGTAAGTTGCCATACATTATATAATGCCTAATCATTAGCATTCATTGTCTATCCGATAAGAAACCACATGTGCACTTCTTTATGTGAATTAATTAGGCTACGCAGCGATGTTTTCCCTCAAATATTTCCATGTAGAAATTAAGTATTGATTTTACAGAAAACACTCTTAGTAGATATATATGCGATTGCCCGTAAGCTTATTATATATATGTTTTATTTGTCACGCTGATCCTTCAAATTATTTTGTTAGAGATAATTAATGAAACATGCATGGCAGTGTTCGTGTTAATACGTGAGAATAATTATTTCTCAATACTATATCATCTTCCTGATCCGGGGCATTAACGTTAGCGAAATAGTCCGACTCTCCTCTGAGTATACCTGGCAGACAGACACACAGACAGGCAGGCAGTAGCCGTAAACGGGTCCATATACTTGTACACACACATTAATTACAATGTCGCAGTATGTGTTTATTTGTAATATAGTTTTAGTTTAAGGTTGTTCAGTTCATTATACTAGTATATAAGTAGATCTAATTTGCATAATCGTCTGCTAGGCTAGCTTCAGCTGTTTAGTCTACAACACATACATTATCATTAGCACACCTCGTCCACGTACACTAATTACAACACAATATCCGTCCATGAACACCATCAGGCCTTCTTGCCTTAAGCATGTAGTAGCTTACATAGTCCAATTATATTATACTTCCATACTAGGTAGTTTATGAGTTGAGGTAGTCATTCCTTCTCGAGAGGTCGTCGTATTATACATACAGGTCGTAGGCACTGGTAACGATCATAGCTATTGGTTGTAATTTCAAAAGGTCAGCCATTTTTATGCGACTCCGAGATCAATTTTTACAAACATGGGGATGTAACTTGGAGTCCTCTTCCAAAATGAAAACATATCACTGTTTCAAAGATGTCTTTATATTTGAACCTTACTTAAATTTTCTTTCTCCTAAAAACAGATTAGCTCTGCTGCATTTCCGTACTTCTAACCATCACTTACCGGTCGAAACTGGACGCTGGTTTCATATCCCTTTGTATCAACTTACTTGTAATTTATGTAACTCTGACATTGGCGACGAATTTCATTATCTTTTCAAATGTCCATTCTTCTCACTACAAC
>JAUTBT010084025.1:0-12628 GCA_032361225.1 Lepetodrilus schrolli | reverse complement strand
ACCAGCCGATGCTCACAGGTTTACTGCAACATTCAGCGCTACGGATGTTGCGGGTTTCCTCCTGCCCTAAACTGACATGTCGTGATAATAGTGAAAGAATCTTGAAAGCGACTTGAAACCCCAATCCAAACAAAATAATTTTAAAAATCTTGAACCAGGAACAATATTCACGGAAGTTACCATTGCCGTGCAATTGTGATTTCTTGTCCATCCTGTCAGTGTGGTTACCAACCTTGGTTCATCCTATCAGTGTGGTTACCATCCTTGGTTCATCCTATCAGTGTGGTTACCATCCTTGGTTCATCCTATCAGTGTGGTTACCATCCTTGATTCGTTGGTAGTATCTGTCTGTACTGTGGCAGTCGGTTATCAGCCTTGGTCTCAGTACCAGCCGGTGCTCGTAGGCTTGCTGCAACACTCAACGCTACAGGTGTGGCAGGTTTCCTTCTGCCATTAACCGACATGCTGTGACATGCGCGAAATATTCTTGAAAACAGCTCTATACGGTACAATACCCCAATTCAAACGAGCATCATTCGACCTTTCATCAGCAACTTATAAAAGATATGAGAACAAACACTACATTTTATTTAAACAATAATTGTTTATTTGGTTTGTTTACCCGTAATTGAAGTCGTTGAACACTATCACACATATAGTAACATATACAACATGACGTTATAATATTTTGAGAAACTGGGGAAAGTGGTTCCCATATGAATGGGAGTACTGATGAATTATGGTACAGTATGTCTATAGCACAGTATGATACAAAATGATCACAAGCACACTTCATTATGCATAATGTCAGGGGACATCACTCTTAATGTAACAGCATGGGCTCAGGGGACATCACTCTTATTGCTAATATTCTGCTATGTAACTCTTAGACTTCATGGCTGTTATCACTGATAGCACTAAATGTTATCGTTCACTTCTCCCCTTCCCTTTTGCATTCATCTACAATTAGCATATATGGCTTGCTTTCTGAGATGAAACTTGTCAGACGATGTCTCTATTTATCACAACAACATATTTCTATGGAGCAACTTTTCAGACTCGATAGTTGGACACGATACACGATACAAGACATTGTCATTTGGTTTGTTTGCACGTGACTTTATCGGCAAGGGCTTTTGGTGAGAAGTCGAACCAGTTTCCGAGAATTTTCATGATTGGGTCGCTGAAGCATACGGGAAGGTGTTGGTAGAGAAAGGGTAAGGATCGGGACATCATTCCTTTGTAGTAGAACGTCTTGGGTTTCGTTGACAGGAGAGCGTCCACCATGGTCTCGGTCAAGGGAGACAAATCTGCACTGAGAATACTTTCGTGATCTGAGAAAAGAAAAGAAAAGATCAATTCATGAACAGATCTATTTGTGTGTGTGTGTGTTTACTTGTGGCCGGTTTCTCAGGACAATATTAATCAACTAGTGGTTTTGATGGCGCGTCCTCAAACTTGTTTCATTTTGTTCCAGACATAGCCAAATGTTACTTTCCTTTTGTGTTAATAGTCTATTAAGGATGTGCAAACGTTTTCTTTTTCTCAAAAGAAAAATGATTTTAATGCTGACATATGTAGGAAGTGGCCCTTTTGATTTCCATACATAATCATAAAAAAATGGCTTTCTGACTTGCCTTTCCCACTAAAACCCCCATCAAAGGAAGGAGATAACTTTGTATCAAATATTCCCTGGTAGTTTCCCCACCAAAACCATCTTCAAGGGAGATAAGTTTGTATTGTATATCAGTGTCAGTGGATGGAGGTGTTTTTTTACCTGTGTGTCTGAATTTGACGTAGAAGCAGTCCTTGCCATAGTCGTTCCTGACGGTGTCACTGGCGGCATTCCACCACCTCTCCGCCGTCTGATATCTGTCATAACCTAGGATACCTGAAGTAAACAATCAAACAATATTATATTTTTTATTGAGGTATCCACAGAAAATATATTTGTTTAAATTTGCGATTGCTATGATCAACAATTCCGGCATCAATAATTGTCACATCATGACGTACCTGTCTTATAGCCACTAGGAATTATCATGGAGACGTTGATACCCCAGGCCTGTAATTCGTACCGCCAGACCTCGGTCATGCTAGCCAGAGCAGCCTTGGAGGCGCAGTACACCCCCATCATGGGAATCGGAGCCAATCCTGAAATAAACCCAGAATCATTTAGATATATTCGGCTAAAGGGCCAGTCACACTGGGGAACGATAACAAGGTTTTTTAAATAATTCAGCTGTAAGTGCAAAATGGTGGAACCTGTCTTACTGCAGCGAAAACAAGATCTCATTCTGTCCTTTCTGGATTCGTTGTGGATGGCTCGGTGAGCGTATTTATATAAAAAATTTTTTCTTAACAGATTTCTAGAACAATATCGGTACATAGTGTAATCGCTAAGGCAAAACGAAACCACTCCAGTGGCCTAGCATCAGTGGTACATCGTCAAGGTGGTAATGTTATTTTAGATTGTCTGTATCTGACATAAAGGCTTCTCATAAAAGGTTTCTTCCTGCCCATAAACCGATTAACTGTCGTATCAGTGCAATTGTCTTTAATTTGTTTAAACCACTCTAAAGCCCAATGTTTTTAAAATAAATTTATAAAAAAATATTATTTAAACAAATATTTTTTAAAAACAATTTAAAAGAAAAGAAATTTATGAATTTATATATTTAAACAAATTTTATAATATCATTTAAAAATAATTTCTAAAATAAATAGCGGGAATGAATTTCACTGATGTACCTGCATTGCTGGCGATGTTGACGAGACGTCCACGACTTCGTCGGAGCAATGGCAGGAAAGCCTTGCAGACGTTGACGGGGCCGAAATAGTTGACGGCCATGATCTTCTGCATGTCCTCCATCGTCATCATCTCAACGTTGCCCACGAAGCAGATGCCCGCGTTGTTGACGATGCCCCACAGTTCTAACAAGAGAACAAAAATCACAAAATTTTATCGGTTGATTTTTTTTACTTTGTTACCATAGTAATAATAATCTAGTGCTTTAAATGAGTGAGTGAATTGTTGTTTTACATCACAGCAGGAATATTTCACCCATACATGACGTAAGTATACTTTCGAGCTTGGATTTGTGATTTGTAAATATCACTCTATAAAACACGATAACATTGCACTCACCATTGTCGCCCAGGTTGTCCTCCACAAACTTGACTGCATTCTGCATCTGGTCCTTGTTGCGTACGTCCAGCTGGATGGTCTTCAGGCGGTCAGAGCAGCTCTGTTTCAACAGCTTCTCGCCGGGGCCGTCTTGGAAGAGGCAGGCCGCAAACACTGTAATGCCCATTCCGTCCAATTTCTTGGCCAACTCGTGCCCAATGCCCTGATCACAACCTGGAAAATAAATACATTTCTAAATACCCCCATTTACATTTATTTGTTTTAACATTATTCATTTTTTATTTTATTTTATTTTTTAAATTTATTTGTTTATTTCTTTAATTTCTTTTGTTGTTGTTATATTTATTTTATATTTTATTTATTTATTTATTTTTAATTTAATTTATTTTATTTAATTTATTTATTTTATTATTTTATTTTTTATTTATTTATTTATTTATTTATTTATTTATTTATTTATTTATTGTTTTATTGTTTTATTTATTGTTTTATTTATTGTTTTATTTATTTATCATCCAAAATGTAGAGAGGTTTGTATGCATGACTGCTCAAATGTAAAAAAAATACTAGACCAGCAGTGAATTTGAACACTGCCACAAGTAGGCTACGTGATATAATAACGTTTTTAAAAATGGCTATATTCAGACCTTTCTTGGGTACGAGATCTTGCTCAACTCATTAAATTTTGTTCAAAAATCATACAAATTGCAATATAAAATTTGAAATTATTAAAATCGTACTAAAACATGTCATAATCTACTAATCTCTGGGCCAGATAAATTGCAATATAAAATTTGAAATTATTAAAATCGTACTAAAACATGTCATAATCTACTAATCTCTATGCCAGATAAATTGAACATTTTATGGTATCTGCCATAAACACCTGAATTTGTCGGGTCACCTTCTGCTTTAGAAATGAAATCGTATGACACACCCCGATATCGATAACGATATCAGTTATTATATGTCATTTTTCCACCAATCTCTTTTGTATCTTTGTGTCGAGTGATGTTCTTTGCAATGTTTGCATATAATATAATTTCAAAATATCGGTAAATAACTCTCGGGTGAAACTTTCGGTGCAAACAGATTCACTTTTGGTGAATGCCTGCAGCTTTGTTAATATAAAACAAGTCGTCAATGGTGTGTACGGATCTCGGTTCAACATTCTCAGAGAAAACCGTTCCTGCACCCGTTGACTGTACAGCTATGAATGACACGTTTGTGAACACGCACTTACGGTACAAACACTTAACAGCTCCTACCAATCCATAAATCAGAAAGTGTGTTTACTTCCACTAGATAGTACCCTTATAGTAAACTCTGTGGTACGAGTTAAGCATAAATCTCTTTTGTCAGTTGGCAGTGTAAATAAATATCCTTTTGTGCCTACATGCAAATAGTACTTACAGTTGTAAATGGATTTATTATGAAGTACCCGGTATTGAATATTCAATAGAGTTGAATCGTTTTGTTATTTTCTTGCTATGAGTCATTTTTCAAGAATGTTTAGAGTGTGCAAATAAGAATAACGGTCCTTTTTATCGTTTCGATTTTTAACGTTTCTTTGAAATGTAATTGACTGTTCAATTTGGCTGTAGGGTCCTTTCCACACATATGTAAGGCGTATTAGTATAATATCTGTTTTCAGTAACCTGGCTGACCCTATTAAAGGTGCAAGACCCAGAATATTTTTCAAAAATTAACAAAAGATAAATTATAATGCCCACCCTTGAACCTCGTCTTTGAACAAAACGTGACTGGCTTCACGTTTATACATTGGTATTTGAATACATGTACCTTCAAAACACAAACTATAAACGGTGAAACATCTCTGTGAATTGCTAGAAACCAGTTGCCTCAGAATCGCAGATCATTAATAACAGCAAGTGAATGTTGGAAATGCTTATATTGATGAGAGTAAAATACAATAAAATAAAATATTACAATAGTATAATACCTTATGTTTTTCACAATAAGAAATGAGATATTTTTCCTACCTGCCTGACCTATTTTAAAAATCCACTCTACGCAAAGCATGCCTATTATTTATCTTGGCCTAAGAATACTACTGAGAAATGCACCGAGTGACCCCACTACTATAAGCCTTTGGCAAACTTTGCCATGGACCAGTAGTGTAATGTACTGAGTGACCCCCATCTTGCATTCTCCAGCCACCTCAGATCTGAGGGTGTTCAGGTGCTTGTCATTCATTATTCATGGTTGGGGCTCGAAGGACTGCTAAGCAGGCCCTGGCTGGGTGTTATCATGTTGACAGTTTACTATTGGCTGAATGGAGTAGAGTTGTGGTATGAGGAAGAGTTGGGCTGCGGTTGCTGGCCTTGCACTTTAGGTTAATCAAGCGGTTCAATGTCAGTTGTCATTAGTGCCATATTGTATCTAATGGACATGTTGGAAATTATTAATGTAGACCTTTAATTATTTTTCTTTTCTGTTATAGTTCATTTTATTTCATTTCAATTCAATTCAATTTTTCAATTTCTATTTCTATTTTTATTTTTATGCCTTTTATCTAATTATTTATTTGTTTTTTCTTTTAGTTCATTTTCATTTCAGTTTATTTCAATTTCAATTCAAATTTCTATTTCTATTTCTATATTTCCATTTAATTTAATTTTAATTTTATATTGTACTTTATTTTACATTATATTAATTATTATTTTATGTTATATTGTATTGTAGTTTTTTTTAAAAATTATTTTAAAAACTAATGTGTACCTGCTCATTCCAATTCTAATTTAGTATTATTGACAAAGGTTCCACACAAAAAAAAACAAACTTTCTTGAGTCGGTTGAAGGATATGTGACTTCCACTCTTTGTTTAACCCTTTCCCGGCTGTATTAGACACAGATAGCTTATTTGGACACCTCTGGTTGCCTCCAGCATGGAGAGGGTTAATAATTAGTAGAATCTGTGTACGGTGTGCATGCCATGCATTTTACTTTAGGCAGGAATATATTTATTTTCATGGATGCTGTGTGCTTGAATGTACTTGCAAAAAGGTATTTAATGACTGAAAATTATGACACTTTAAAAAAACATCAAAAATCGCTTCTAACCAGAAGTAACTTTTTATATGTATTTTTTTTTTTAAAAATACAGTTTTGCATGTTAACCTTCTCCCTGCTGAATTAGACACAGACACTGCTGTTTAGGGCATTTCCAGTTGCCTCAAGCATGCAGAGGGTTAAATTATCCACATCTTTGCAAGAACATTCAATTTTAGTACACAGCGTTCATGAAAATAAATATATTTTTGTAAATGGTATTCATACATATTTTCACCTTCTTCCATTTGAATTTGAGCATGATTGCAACATGTTTTCACGTGTTGCATGTACAGTACACGCAAACACTTATTCCGCAAGAATGTTCAATTTAAGGACGTAGAGTTAACTACAGTACAGTACTTTCTACACTCGATATCATATGGGCTGGAAATAATGTGCTCATTAATTCAAAATACATATGCACTGTGGAGGCTCATGGTAGGTTGATCCCTCAATTACCTACACCCACTTTTGATGTGGTTTACTATTGTATACGCTCCGTCTCCTTTTCTCTCTCCCACCTTAATGCCATGAACCCAGAAGTGTACGCAATTAATAAACACAGGTCCGAAAATAGTGCCTCGTGGTTTGCGGTTTAGCGAGTGTTTCACACCCAGTGGTTGGGGTCTTGTTGCCGTGGCTTAAGTTCTGGCTGTGGTGGCACGACTGCGTAGGTGAGGTGCGTGCTGGGTGGCGCGAATGCAAGTTTGGAGCTCGGCCAAACCGCAGTACCAACTGCAGGTACGCCGTCAAAATTTAATGCGAGCGTGGGCACTTTGTCGTCGCTAAGTGTTAAAATGAAGTGGTGATTTATTTAAGTGCTTGTTTATCAATAATAATTATAGCTTTGGGTTGTTGGTGTGTTTTATTTCTCTCCAATGTTAATTAAGGTGATTTATTATTTTTAATGCAGATGTCAAGTTAGATAAAGTGGTATTTTATTATAGTTCTCAGTCATTAATGAATATAATAGCTTTGAATGGGTTTTTATTTTATTATATATTTTTTTCAACATGATTATTTTTTTTATTCCAGTCCATTTTTATTGTCATCCGCTTCAATTATCTATTTTTTAAGGAAATATTCAAAGGGATAAAATGAGTTCTAATTTGCACGTGATTTGGGCAACCTCGGATGCCAGTAGCAGTCAAGGACAAGTAAACAAAAAATGGAAACTTCATATACCTGCAACATGCAATATAACATGCTTTTTATTTAAATTTTAATTGGGGCTTCGAGCCGCTGTTTTCATGTAAAGACTTTTACATTTGAATTGATCGATACACTATGGATAATTAATTATTTTATTCTTCAGTTTAATTAATTTATGTTTTTTGTGGTTGTTTTTATCAATTCATAGATATATTTAGTTTGTTTTATTTCTGCAATTAACCAGCAATAACATTCTAATTTCACACAAACAATGGATCCTACCTGTAATGAGCACAGCTTTCCCGGCGACTCCTAGAAATGCCGGGGGAAGATTGCAGTACATGTAGTAGATGACGGCCAGGATGACCGCGGCACCCACCACGGTGTTCGGCAGCAGGGACGTGGAGGACGTCACCAGCGGTGCCAGAACCGTCAGCAGCAACAGCTGCGTGCACAGCCCCGACGTCAGTCTGACGCGGCCGTAGACGACCGCCATGGCCACGTACGCGAGGTACGACAGGAGCAGCATCATCGACACGCAGAACCACGCCAAACTGGACGTCGGAGATGGCGACGACGACGGCACGGTGACGGTCAGCGTTTCCGATGACGGCATCTTGACCTGCGTGTTGGAGATGAAGTTCAGGATGGCTAATGCCATGATGATTCCAACTGGTTCTTGTAGCCTGGAAATGTCCTGTTGTTGTGGTTTTAACCACCGACTGCAGATGCACTCTGTAGAGTCTAATATGACTGTTCACTGGATAAAAGTTCCTTGCCAGAGGAGTTTTGTTCAATGGTTCTAGAGTCCTTTATATTGGCCTGGAAGTGTTCTGCTTTAAGAGTTGTGTTCACTACTAGAATCTAGTGTGGCAAGGGATTGCTGTGTTGGAGGAGTTTTCTCTCCTGGAAGTGCTCTCTTTAACCTTCTCAATGCTGCTGGCAGCTGGAGATGCAACCACCAGTTTTGATCACTCTAGCAAGGAGGATGTCAAATAATTATTTTCCACTGGCAGTGAAGTCCAGGAGTCTTAAAATACTCTTAGGCTTTGGAGTGCCCTGGTCAAGCCTAGAACTGCCCTGGTCATAAGAGTTCCCCTATAGAAAATTTCAATGTCAATGGATTTCTTTTGGTCTACTGACTTCACAATTAAATAGTATTCGAGTACCAGAGAGTTCTGTCCACTGTGGAATCCAAACCTTGAAGTACTCTAGTTATGAGAGTTTCTCGTCCACTGACTTTTTAAAGTATCAGTAGCCTTGAAATGCCTAGTTAGAAGAGTTTTGTCAATTGGCATTTAGAAGTCCCAATATAGTCTTGCAATGCCAGGTGAGAAGAGTGTTGTCCAATGGCTTTTAAAGTCCAATATAGCCTTGCTTCAGAAGTTGTTTTGTCCACTGTCTAGTCCAAGCCTGGAAGTGCTCTGATGAAGAGTTCCGTCCACTGGCTATGGAGTCCAATAGTCAGTGTCACTTCTTCAATACTAACTCAGCTGCTCAACTGGACAGCCCAAGAGATAATGAGCCCGAGTAAGGACGGCTGCAGTACTTATAGACCCACAGAGGAGTCAGCTAGTGTGTTACCCCCAGCCTAGTGCAGAGAGAGGCTGTATACTGTGGAGCTGAGAACTGGGTTGGCTAGAACTGTGTATACACCTTCTACTCTACTAATACTACTCTGTAGACTATTAGTCCAGCTTCTACCACACAGACATATTGGCACCCCAGCTTTGCCCTATGACCTGGGGGTGTAGGGTTGTGCTGGGTAGTATTTTAATTTGATTAATAATAGGATTTTGGTGGGTTTTATTTATCTATTTTTTGTTTGTTTTATTTTTAAAAAAATTATTATTATATTATATTTTTTAAATATATTTTTTATTATTATTGGTGCTTGAGGCAAATGACCCATAACATTTTGCAAGATCACATTATCAATATTTAGATTTTGATAAAGAAAATATAACACACACAAATGGGAAGTGTGGGATGGAATGCTAGATGGAATTAGAGAAATAACTTTTTTTAAATTTTGTTATTTTATTTTATTATTATTTTAATGCAGGCCAGTTGATAAGCATTGCAGTTTTGCCATACCTTCAATGTTAACTACCGTATTTTTGTTAATATTTTGATTCAATCTTGATGGCAGGGCCTTGAGTAAGACTCGTTAAGCTAGTTTGTATCTCACTTTTAGTAGCCTGGTTCTGCCCTATGAGTGGAAATTTATGTATGTGTATCACATTTGTGTATTTTGAGAGAGGGAGAGAGAGAGGGGAGAGAGGAAGGAGAGAGAGACAGACAGACAGATTTGCTAAAAGCAAACATTGATAATTTTGATTGTTTTCATCGGTCCACTTTTAAAGGGGAAAAAATATCTAACTGAGAAACACTTCCTTTTTTTTAGTTTAAAATTTGTAAAATTTAATTTGATTATTTTTGCAGCCTTCTATTAACTAGTTGCACGTGACAGTTGACTTTATGGCTAAGCTAAGTATTATGTCGGTCAAGTGCTGTAAAGTGCTAACGAACTGGTCCTCCTGGTTTTGAAACAAACAACAGGGTCCTTCCCATGACTGGTGTGTAAAACGTACTGGTGAAATATTTATGAATTTGTCAGGTAGGTAATTGACAGCAATCATGGATAGGGCCACGTTAAACTCCATAATCACTCACGGGATAGGGCATCGGGGCTAGGGCATCAGGCTAGGGCATCGGGCTAGCGAGTGGACACTTACCGATGTGCTCACCTTAGGCAGATTGACCGATTTATCGCAGCTAGTTTGCTCTGTGATTTATCGCAGCTTCAAAACAACTTGCATAATGTATGACTCTGATATAAACAATAATTGGTGGCGGGATAGTGGGTGGCATGTTGAACTGCGAAATCAAAGGTCAGTTCAAATCAGTCAGTAGTCAGGTATCGTGGCAGCTAGTGCAGATTAAGTTTCAGGTGCATTGAGTATTGAGATACAATTTCAGTGTTGTTATTGAGATACAATTTCAGTGTTGTTATTGAGAGACAATTTCAGTGTTGTTATTGAGATACAATTTCAGTGTTGTTATTGAGATACAATTTCAGTGTTGTTATTGAGATACAATTTCAGTGTTGTTATTGAGAGACAATTTCAGTGTTGAAGTTATTGTTATTATTAATCCTATATTTATGTCAGTATAGTACCAGCCATGGCTTGTAGCTTTTATAATTTAGTTGTTGCAGGTTATCCTAAACAAATTTTCACGGAATTGTTGAAATACTGCGAAAACGGATCAAAATTGGTCAACCATTAGCACATGCATAGTACTCACATTGATTTTAATGTTGCTAATGATATGATTGGGATTCGCACAGATGTACCGAGCTTTTAAACTGAGATGGATTGTTGAACGGCAGTTGACAAATTAATCCATGTGTGCATACTCATCTGTACAGTAGCTACCGTAATCACCCTAATAATTCGAACATGAAAAAAATAACTAATTTGTAGCTGTTCACATTATTAGAAAAATATGAAAATTGAAAATGGTCCGTGTTTGTATAATTAGAGGCAACCAAAATTAAAGTACGAAATATGGTTGTAAATGAAATGGTAAATAAATTAAAGAAATGTTTTTTTTAAATATTTAAAAGAAAAATTATTGTGTGCACATAATTAGAAAATTGCGATTTGGGAAAATGGTCATGTTAAAAATTTTGGGTTGAATTTTTTTTTTTTTGGGCAATTCAATTATTCGAACTATTAGAGGGTTTGAATTTGTAGGGTAATTACCTTTTAACATGGGTAGACATCTATTATCTCACTAAAAATGTAGGTTTTGACAGTTGTACGTTATGGCAGTATCCATTCACAAGCCCTGCTGAAAACTTGCTAAGCCTCAGTTTGCTGTTTTTAATACATTTCAACCTGATTATTAATTAAATCGAGCATAATAATAAATTTAATGTGTGTGTGTGTGTGTAGAGTTCACCTCTGCCCTATATCAAGTATATCATGTTGAACACTGGAGTAAACATGATGGGTATCTCGCCCACCCGCCAACCATATCTATCTCCTAGATATCCAATGTGCAACCCATATCAGGCTTAGCATCGCCGGGCAAGGGGGGTCACTCAGTACAGCGATATATCTGTCGGAGGAGGTGTTCTATTCTGGTGCACAAGGTCTTCTAATCTGGGTGATTTCTGTCCCTCAAATGGCTTGCTCCGAATTCCTGATAGGCTGGGGGGCGGAGGGAGGGGAGCTATATTGAGTGCAGATTCCTCTGATGTCAAAAACGGGGAGAGATTTCATTATCCCCAAAATCTGTGGGATGCGTGCTTTGCGACCTTTGAAATACATGTACTGACATATTAAAAGTTCATTGCGCAATGGGGTTTAATTTATTTTGTTCCCTATCTGGTTAGTGTTTAAATCAATTTTCCAACGAGAAAAAAAAAACCTGTTAATTTGTACGAAAGGTTTGCTTTACCAGTAGGAAGCAAACATTAAGCAAGAAAAAATATTTAGCATATTGCTAATATTGAAAACTAAGCTAACACTTTGTTGTGATGAGAATTAATGTTACTCGTCTTTTTTACTTGTTCTTCATAATGATCAATAAAAGTGCTTCAATTTTGTTTATTTTATATGCAGCTTTACATAGATGCACCATTTTCAAAATGCCAGTATGTATTTATATTGATGCCATTGCTATTAAAAGTTAATATATATGACCCAGTACAGATTTCTTGGGGCTCTTGATCTATGTACGCAATGTTAGTGCTCATCAGTGACATGTTTCATGTACCACGTCTTTGCCTGTCTTGTATTTCATTGCAAGGAGTGCATTAAAAGGACTGAGTCATTATATATATAATTCAGGACCAGCTTCTTCAGATCAGGTGTCATTTCAATTATATCATGACATAAAAACTGCACTGGCGTAGGTTGAAATTGACATTTATGCTGCTGACTATATAGCCAACCTGCACCGAGTGCAGTTACAAATAAATACAATGAACACCTGTTTCACCCTGTCCCTGCTGGATTATGCACAGGCACTGCTCTTTAAGGCATCTCCAGTTGCCTGCAGCATGGAGAGAGTTAAGCGTTCCAACTGAAATGGGGGGGGGGGGGTGAGGGTGGGGGGTGGTAGCGCAGTGGTGGAAGGTTGGACTTCGGAGCCAAAGGTTCCCGGTTCAAATCCCGCCCCGGGGGCCTGGCATCAATGTTCGCGAAAGTTACCTTTCTGACGCGATATTGATAGGATGCG
>JAUTBT010084024.1:0-12629 GCA_032361225.1 Lepetodrilus schrolli | reverse complement strand
GTTGCTCATAGACATATAGTGGTGTACACGTAAAGTGGTGTGCATAAAAGAGGTGTACATTAAAGCGTTGAACAATTTACCACTGAACCAGAAACTCTCAAATTTGACATCTTACTGTCTAAGTGATGGGAATGCAGAAAATGCAACCAGACAGTCAAATTACACTAACAACATGGGGTACCAAGTGATAGCTATAGTAATCTCTTTTAATTCATTCGCATAATAGTTGGTGGGTGTCCATTCTTGAACGTATTCATGAACATGAATATCATATTCTGATTAACAATGAGAAATGTCAAACTGTAAAATGGGTCATAATTACAACTGAAATGATGCAATTTTCTAATGTGGACAGTTCATATTTCTGAAAATTTAATTACAACAAGTGGAATAATAACGCTTAAAGAATGACCAAAATGGGACCTAATTGAACTAGTGACATTTTCCACTGATCAACAAACATTCCAGAAAGCCTGTATTGCAATCCACGAAATGCTACCATCTGCAAAGGTAACAGCCTCCAGGCAGTAACAGAACAGGGATGAGAGGGTGATTGTTTCTCCACAATGTTATTACCCTCCAGTTCTACACAACATAACAATACGCCTTCTTTCAGGCATGTCTTGGCCTTGGTCTAGAATTACACTCAGTTTCCCACAGTTTCTTACATAGACTGACTTCAGTTTCCGAAATGATAGAAAACCACATTTCTGTATATTTTTTTTTTTTAAAATTAAAAATAAAATAAATCCAAATTACCCTTTTGTTTTCATTTACATCACTTCATACATAGATTGCATTACAGCTTTGTTTCTAGAAAATAGAAAATAAATGGATAGTGTTTTGTAGCTGTTCGAATTATTAAAAAAATATGAAACTATAAAATGATCCGTATTCATATAATTAGAGACAATCAAACAAAAGTACAAAATATGGTTGTAAATAAAATAGTAAATATATTAAGGATTTTAAAAAATAACTAAATAATTTTTTCTTTTGTTTTTTACATTTTTATTATTATTGTGTTTGTATAATTCAAAAATTACAATTCTAAAAAAATTGGTCATGTTATTTTTTTTTAGGGTCAGAATCTTTTTTATTTTCGGCGATTAATTTAGGTGTTAGAAGGTTTTAATTATTAGGGTAATTATGGTAATTGGCCATATGCATGTGTCTTCAGACAAATAAGTATGGAACTACTGCTAAACCCCAATTTAAATAAACAACAACTGTTGTATGAGACTGGGTATATCTCGTATTTACTAAAAATACACAGCACACTCGTAGCGATCTCTTGTACATGGCGATCGGGCACTTACGAGAGAGCTATGGTCTCATAGTGGATATGAAATCTTCAAGAAACGATACCCTGGAAAACATTAACCAATTTCAAACATTACATGGCATCTGTGGTTGCCTTTAGCTAGAAGAAGGTTAAATTGAATACTGGGAGAGTCAAGGTTAGTACTTACATCAAAAAGGCAGGATCATCAAATTTGGACACATTCGAACACACAGAAACCAGCTTATAACCTCATCCACCAAAACCACAAATTTTCATAATCCACGTACACTCGAATCTAATAAATATGCATGCACAGCCGAGCCGTATGCAAGGTTGAAGGGCTCAAACCTTTTAAATTGGAACCAAAACTCCATAATACTACAAAATTATTCAAACATGATTTTACTTTAATGGGATCATACATTGTATGTCTTTGTGAAGCCTTAACTGGAGTGAGTATATTTAGGCTACCCCACAGAGGTGGGAAGGGTTTTTCAATGAGACAAACATCGTCTCTGAACCTGTTTCTCACGCTTCTGCACAATGGGGGTCAGTAGGGTATATACTCTGTCCATGAAAGTGGTTTCCATGGTTAATGATGTACAGCTATAGACAACAACCTGTCACATTGGTACTTCCTTATGAAAATATGACGACAACAATGAAAATTAAAAAGGAGTAATGACAAAGTAGTAGTAACAATGACAAAGGGATTAAGATTATAATTCAATTTCAATAAGTGACTTAATTTACTTTTTTTTCTGGAGGATGGGATAAAAATTGTTAGCATATAAGACTACAAAACCACTTTCAAATCCCACTGGGGGTGTCCTTTTCAAATCGGTATAGTTCTGTTGTATAATAGGAATGACTAAGAAAGGGGAAAAAGTATAGGGATGTGTTGACTTGGTAAGGTAATGTGACAGTCCCATTATGAATATCATTGTCTATCTTCAATTATAGACTATACTAGCAGTAACCTCATCAATAAATCATAAATGCATAGATCTAATATTGTAGTAAAATTTTATTTAAAAAATAAGAAGGAATATTTGCATTTATAACTCAAATTTACTCAAAATGATCATGAAATTCTACAATTGTATGCACTCTGGGCAGCAGAGAATCATTGATGCTTAGAAAGAAAAAGTAAAATAATCAAGAGAAATAAGGAAAAATCCCTGTAAATAACAACATACTGATAACTTCCTGAAAACAATACATTCTCACAAAATGTATTCACATGACAAGAGAAAGCAGTCTTTGTGCACTCATCTGGTCTGCATTTCATGAAAGGGTCATACTTTAGTCCAGGCCTAAATCAGGGTGTACATCATTCTTTTACTTTAACTATAGCAGTCAGTGACATAAACCTTGATTGTCTACATGTACAACCTTTTTGTGAAATGTGGGCCTGAGCCCTGTTCCAAAGAATAATCATAGCACTACTAGAGTTGTAACTCTATGTTAATGACTGTATGGGAGTTACGACTCTCGTAGCGCTACAATCGATCTGTGGAACAGGACCCTTGTAACGGTTGATGTAAACATGGTCCAGCTAAAATCACACACAACCCATTCGATATCCATCAATTCAGTGTATTCATATATGCAACTAGTGGTATACACATTCAAATTATTTCCAGACAAATCGTGGGATACGACCGATCAATAGAGAACAGGTGTCACTTGTTCAGAGTGATATCATGTATGAATACTACTGACACAAATACAAATACATACATAATATTTATTTATTGGTTCAGGTTCATGCACATTAGTGATTACTATGTTAGTATGTCATGTTGACATTATCTTGCTGACGATATTTGAAATTAGCCAACGTTTGAGTGGTAGTAGATTGATTTCAGTCATGGAAATGTTTTCTAATAATGTTCAACATATACCAGTAATTATAATAATAATAATATGTGTTAATATCGCGCTAGACTCCATGCACAAGGTGTGCCCTCTAAGCGCTACATTGTTATTACCCTGGTAAATGTATCAGTGCTCACAATTACACCTCAATTCCTTGAGGAGTATACATCCTAAGGAACAGATTTGAGAATGTTCTGAAATTTAACCAAGACTTGTATACTATGATTTGCTTTCTAAATTCTATCATGTGAAAAAATTGTAATTACAATAAGATCTGAATGATAGACTGAATGGGGAGTGATTGGCGGGGATTTCAACAATATTTCAGTGATATTGTGGTGATCTGTTTATGGTGGGAAGAAAGCCTGTAACAGATTTATGTTAAGAAGACCTACAGTCCACAGCTCGTACTGATAATCCAAGGATAATAATTATACACAACAAAGAAGATACAGAGCAGGATTTAGACTTGAACCTTCTGCTGTTTAGTCCAACACACTACCAACTGATCCAAATTCCTCAAGCTGAATTTCAAAATTTTATAAAGTTTATAAAATATATGCTGGCCCTTAATTTATTGATTTTTTAAAAAGTATATATTAAGCACAACATAGGGGTTCTTTACGACTGGTTTGTGCAATTATCACTGCTTATGATTGATGATTCAAAGACAAGTTTTCATTAGAAAAAGAGTTGGGACTCGCAATAGGAATAACCCAGAAATTGGATACCTATGTTAATGTCACTAAACTGAGATTCCGTCTCCTTACAGTGAGTGAGTGAATTATTGTTTTACATCACAGCAGGATTCTTTCACCCATACGTGATGAAAAATATTTAATTATACTATAGATGGTTTAAAATGAAAAGCAGCATGAAAAACATGCCTGAAATTGATTAAAATTGAAGTAGATGATAGAATATTAAGAATGATATAATAACTATTGGTAAAAATGGAATTAAAAGTGTGAACACTATGAGTGTAATTAACTATGAAACGGTTAAACATAACTAAAACGTTAGATACAAACCAATTTCATTTTAAAATGATACGATGAGATGCCCAGGAACCTGGGTGAAAAGATGTTTTAGATTAGGCAAGGCGTCTCCATACAGGATTACTCATCACATTTTATGATGGCAAAAACACAAGTCAACTCAATTCCTTTGTGTTATCCAATACTGAATTCCGACTACACATGCAATCAAATACTTTGGAGTCCCATTGGCTCCTAGGTTAACAAGTATACTTCAGTGTTAACACATTAGGGTAATAACCAGGTAAACCTCTAATAGCAAATGAAAATCTTTGATATGATCTCCTCAATCACATGAAAAAAAGTGTATTTTTTACTATAAAGTGTTTACAATTGTACACTAAAACATATACATTCCCAAAGAAAGATGGTACACATGATCAAATTCATGGTCCGGGTTAAAGTTTCTGAAATTGGAACAGGGGAAGTAGACAAGGGAGCTTGCTGAGTCCACTCTGTTTTATAAATCATGCAGACAAACATGCTGCACCTGTTTGCATGCTCTGCTATGAAATCGCACATGTAGATATTGAAATGGGGTAGTACAGGTCTTATCTCCAGACTTGCAGATACTAGAGAGGTGAGAAGTGCTAATTTTACAGTCAGGGTTTTCATGTAATACGTTGTGCATTGAAAAAGAAATGCCAAAGGCTTGGCACACACACGCACACAGAGGAAATATCATTATGAATATGACATGTACACCCTGGGTTAAAAACATTAACATGTAGATACATTGGGAAAGTTGAGGGTAGGGGATGGTAGCATTATATAATACCATATAGAGACAAACACTAGGTTTATTTATCTTATATAAAATGAGAACCAAGCAAAATTAAACACATCCTTTATTGGTGGTAATTTTGTATAATTTCAGACTGTTCTGTCAAGTCAAGCATTGATCTGTTGATGTGAATAAACACAACACAGCAGCTTTGCATCAGTGAAAATTGCAGGTGTTTCAATACAAAAGATTGAATATAAACGTAAGCATTATGACTCAGCGGCTCCAAACGTTTTCTATTGTAAATATTTTTGCAAGAAAATTATAGAAAAATCACAGAGGGTGAACATGCCCTTGAGGTGTACATTACATTTCCATATACACGTGTTGAGAAATGTCCGCTTGATAGACAGCAGCCTGTTAAATCTTTCCAGATATTTGTATATTTCCAAAAACTAAAATATAAGATTTAACTTTTAGGGTATTTTTTAATCAAACTCCACCAGTCTCCAAAAGAATGTAATAAATCCTTTAAAAAACACACTTTAAACCTATACAATAACATCAATGACAAAATCTCAAGGGTCATTTACCCATCCTTGTTTTACACATCACTTCCCAATCTGCGTATCACAATGCTGATATCTACACCATCTGATCGGTCTACAACTTCCATAGTGACTAATAGCATCAGGAATTCCTCCATTTGAACAGTAAATTGTACCATTTACAAATGACTAATTTTACGGGGAGAGGGACATTGCTTGTCATATTAGCCCATCAGTAAGCCCATCAGAAAGCCTGAGAGGAAATAACAGTGATAAGGGTTTGCCTTTTCCTAATATGACAACTTGAATCATGATCGTATCGGATGTTTATTGTTCATTTTCAAGTGCCTGGTTCCACCTGGTTTCTAATAAGGTTTCGGTCATGAGATGGAGTATTATAGTAGACATCAGAAGCTGAGATTACGATACTTTTTGAGCACTTCATGCTCAAAGTTTTGTTCATAAATCCCACATAAAGTTTTAACTTGAGCATGACAGTGTACTCAAAAAGTATCGTAATCTCAGGGCCTGGTCTGTTTTTGGTGAACCAGTACTGTAGTCCTGGCCTAAATCAATCCATGCCCCATGCTTTTACTACAGCAGGGAATGACATTAACCTTGATTTACACCCGGACTACAGCTACGACCCTTTCATGAAATGCAACTCTGGGTGCTTCCCCTAATGCTACTTTGCCAGGGAATGCCACTTTTCATCACATAAAATACCCCCCACCCCCACCCCCAATACCACACCAACCCCCACCCAATTCCTTGTAATTGTTTGTGCATGGACTATGTCACAACATTGGCTGTCTCGTTTTGAAATTAGTCAAATATATGATCTGAATGCAGGCTGGCATACATAATTTATGATAAATATTATTACACTGGCATTCCATTGTGATGAATTTAACATTCTTTCAATTAGTCATTAGAATGAAATTAACATGCAAAATATTTAAATTTAATGCAGACAAAATATGCATCCCTGATTAGCTAATACACTATACACATTGAACACTGCCTTCAATTTTATGCACAAGATGAAATTTACATTTTCTCGAACAACTCAATTTGTGAGGTTAGGAAATCCTGTCATTACAATGTCAACCAAAAATCAATATCTTGGGAAAAAATGATTTTCTAACGGAAGAGCTGCCCATAAAATTGTCATGATAACGGTTTTGTTGAATAATTTGAAACAATGATTTAAAGCAAATTCTAACTTTTGTTATGAGAATCCACAGAATTTTATAATATATTTAACAGCTTGAAGGCAATAATGCCATCATGTTCATAAAAATGGACAGCGACATAAAAGTAATTACAGGTACATGTCAAGTACCAGTTACATTAATGTAATTTGTAATAATATTTTAGCATTGAGTCATTATTCATTTTATGGTAAGAAATATTTTTACAAATGTATTTGAAATAATTATTACTGAAAATATTGTTTGTTTAACTTATCAATGATAAACTAAAAATATCAACAGTATACTGTCATGAGATTATAATAAAAACAATATGCAACATGAAAGCTCAACAAAAATAACTTGCATGCCAAGCATTATGAAAAATGTAGAATATAACAGAAATATAATGCATACCACATAATGCAAATTGATGTTTAACATAAATTAATCGGATACCAAATATTATATGAAAGAAAGTTAACGTAAATAAATTGCATACCATATCTCCACTTGTATTTCACTTCATATTACATATTACAATGATCACTCGTACACAATGGCCTAAATAGTTGTGAACATACCCACAGAGATCTGCTATGGCGTAAGGAAGCTGTTCCCCTCAAGTGTCTATTTTCAGGGACCCTGTGTGAAGGAATGTCTGCAGATTGTCTGTGGATTGTCTGCAGATTGTATGCTGGCATATCGCTTTAACTGTGTCAGCGTGTCACGCTGTGTCACACTGGTCGATAACGCATGTCCTCTGTCCTCATTCTATATCAATCCAGCGTGTCTGTTCACCCCCTTACACACACACGTGCATACATGCACACACTACACACACACACACACCACACACACACACACACACTACACTACACTACACATACACACACACACACACACACACACACACACACACACACACACACCCACCCTACGAAATATTGCACTTGAATCACTAGAAGGAATCTTCGTTTGCAACAAAGACCATAAAAACATCATACATTAAATACTTTGACCCCGTTAATATTTCATGAATATTCTTGAAATATATCAATTTGAAAGTATAAATTATTTCATAAAATTATTGAAGAACTCATTACTTAAAATGGTAAATCAAGAGCACATAATTAATTTTGCTATTGAATCTAAATTCTTGTATTTTTGTACGTTTCCATTTTTTTTATAATTGAAAATTCTGCTTTCAGGCCAGATCCCGAGATTACATAACTTTTTTTTTATATGGAGATGTGTGAACAAAATTGAGCTGGATATGAAATCCTACTGAAAAAGGTTTCGTAATCTTGGTGCCAGGTCAGTTTGCTAATGAATTTTATGAACACACATTAACCAAGATATGCAGACCAAATCAAGGTGTATAATTATAAAGGTTCATGGCAACATGGCATAGACATAATGTGGTATGTATACAGTCTTTACCAGTTGCTGCTCATGATACCTAACGTCCAAAAGGGGGAACATTATTTCAGGCATACTTTAAACATTCCACAGCTAGTTATGTGGCATACTTTAAACATTCCACAGCTAGTTATGTGGCATACCTAACATTTGCACTTGTAATCAGTATTGCAATGCTATTTGTCAATAATAACACAACATCAATTCAATTGTGATCCTAACTCTTCATAACTTTGTGATTTTTGTCAGTTAGCCAAGGTTGTGTGCTCCCTCCTTCTTCATTGTCTTTGAAAAACAACAAATAACATTTGCGAAATGTTTTCTGCCTTTTGTTTTCCAAGTCATGGAAATGAAAAAGGTAACCACACATTAATAAACATGTAAATACACAAGCTGTAAATCTACACTATAGGTTTTCCATATTTTGAAATTATTTGACATCTTAAAAAGATTAGCAGTCAAATAACAAGCATGCGAGTACAAAACCTTCATTTGTTCATTGTAAAAAAACCAATTGTGTTTTCCTACTTATCAGTTCACTGTGAATATGACATGCCCTAGAAGCAAAATTTTTACCAATCCTGCTAAAAATGGTACCTGGCCCCAAGATTACAAAACATTTTTCAGTATGATTTCATGCTCAACTCAAAGTTCACAAATCCCCATATAAAATTTAATTAGTAGTACTCTACTGCACGAAACAACCCTAACTTTTGAACTTTATGAAAAACTGGGAATTCCATCATATCTGGTTAACTTCATGGTCTTTAATTAGTAAATAATTTGCTCCTGTCTGCATATAGTATTAAAATAGATAATCAAAAGCAGTTTTTCCCCCCATGTGCAGCAGGAAAAGGAATGTAACTTAATCTCGGAGAATCGGCAGCAGGATGTCATCAACAGCTGGGAATCTCCAGATTCCCATGAACTGTCGGAAAGACACCAGGAATGTTTTTCCTGTTCCTAATGCATTGGAGATGAACATTTTGTCTGCCGTAAAACCTAATTATTTCATAGGAAATACTACCTGGATTAATTGCTGTGAAGCACAAGGTGGCATGCACTAGGTGGAGGGTGGGGGTGTTGAAGCGGTTCAGTAGCTGTCATGGTAACATTTTTCACAGGGCATTTTTTGTGTGCTCACGTTGGAGAAAATTAATACCAATACAAGTAAATTTTATCAATTTAACATGCAAGTTTTATATCACTTGATTTTTTGTTTGTTTAACACCTGCTGTAATTGTTCAAATACACGTGGCAAAAACCAATACGGATATTTGCAACATTATTATAAAAACACGATAAATTACTGTCGAACAATGAATCTGATAATGTTAAGGCAATTTCCTTTAAATAAGTTCAACAATGTAACCACAGGCATGGTTAAAAAAAAGGCAGCTTAATTACAGCAATGAATGGAATGTATCAATGATATGCTAAATATTTGTCTTTTTACCACGAACATGTCATAGCCATATTGGTTTCAGTGACTTTGTTTCAGCGATTAATTTTCACTGCCAATAACAAATTAAAATTTATATTATTTTACTCACATTTTCCTAAAGATAATAACAAGATAATTTAATTTACTGATTTAGTTTAAAGGATTAATTATCACTACAAATTACAAAAATTAATATTTCATGTTATTTTACGCACATTTTTGCTAAAGATATTAACAAGCTACTTTAATTTTAGAGTATTTTCACATCAATATTAACACAAAGATTTTGACGGACACATCTAGGGAAACAGCGAGCACGTAAGAATCCTGTTCTGTCCAGGAATTTTGTTTCTTCACATGCATCGTTTTTCTGATTTATCAGATGCATTTCTTCACCATGCACCGTAAGGAATGTATAATGCACCTACCATGTGTTCCAAGTAGTACAGATACCTGATATTTCTTATGTCCGAGTCCGACAGCGAAATTAATGTGACTACATAGCATGAACATTCTTGGAAAGGTTTTAGCGAAATTGGAGAAATATGTACTGGACATGGTAGGTTAGATAGGAATTGCAAGAATAAATTCACAATACAAACGGACTTGTAATACCACAAACTATTTATGTTACAATGCTCTGGTTCCCAGAGATTACGAAACATTTTTGAGCACGATTTCATGCTCAAGCTAAAATTTTATATGGGGATTTGTGAACAAAACCTTGAGAATGAGTAATAATTATGATATTATTAAATGTTTTTCAGTATGCATACTTGAAGATTTTCATAATCTCGGGCCTGGTTGGTGGTCATTAACAGGAGATGATAGTCTTATGATGGTAGATAGTGTGACCTTTTCCCATTGTACTTTTGAAAATGAGGGTGCCTACTCCTTTAAAAATGGTTTTGAAAATGAGGGTGACTACCCCTTTAAAAATGTTTAATCTAATCCTACCACCAGAACTGACCAAGGTGCTAAATACATGTTCAAAGACATGTCCTTGGTGTCGGAAATAATTACTATTGACATTGACCTGCTAAAAACATACCCGTGCTCTCGCTAGCTGTTGTTTACACCTCACGTCTACATCAGGACTATGGATCCCAGAGTGAGTGAAGCTAACTAGGCAATTGACCAACTTTCTTTTTATGAATATTTGTCAATTGAGCTGGTGGTTTTCGTTACTGACATTAATAAGTTTTCATACATTGAGTGACAGAAGAGAATAATGAAGAAATAAAGACACTTTGAAGAATAAACTGAACGGATGAAGACGATTTGAAGTGGAAACAAACTTAGTTGTTTTTGTACCATTTCCTATTTTATTTTGACAATGTTGTTCATCGAGATTTTAAAGAACATGCAACAATCATTTGTTACTGTACTACCCTTGAGCGACTTCCGATACAGAAAAACAAAGGGAGCTAACCACCCACAAAGCATACAGACATTGCATCATAATTTTAATTGCAAATGATGTTGTTTGCAACTGGGTGAAAGACACTGGGACTCAAACTCAGAATGAATGGTTTTGTAGGATGACACTCTACTATTGTACTAGTCTTATACTTGCTTGAAGAGTCAGCGAATTATTGTTCAATGTAGCTGTGGAAAGTTTACATGTATATACAAAGACAAGGAAGGAAATCAATAATGTCATGAACATGGTTAAATACAACATATGTAGAATCACTCAATCTCCCAGTTGTCATAACAAAATGTGCCAAGCACGATTAAATAAAACACATATTTGTTTAAGCAACCATCCATTCCTAAGAACTCCATCATTAATCACGGTCAGGCATTTATGTGCACAATCAGCCAGCATAACTTTTAACCCATGCCCTGCTATACTAAAAAAAACTCAGTCACAGTTCTATAAAGAGCATCACCTATTGTCTCTACCAATAAGAGGGTCAGCCCAATACTTTTAACCCTTGCCCTGCTTGACTAACCTCAGTCAGTTTTATAAAGGGCACCACCTTTTCCATCTACCATGAAGAGGGTTAACCCACAATTTCCTCTATCTTCTAAGTGGAAGAATCAACATTTTGATACCGAATACTTTTCTAGACTAATTATCTAAATTCAAGACCTGAGGTTACGAAAGATTTACTATTTCATGCTCCTGACATTTCATGCTCAAATCCCAATGCAAAATCTAAATTGAGCATGAAACCACTCTAAAAAGATTTAGTAACCTAGGGCCTACCTTCAGATAATTAGTCAGGTTTCTCACTCCGAAGATTCAAATGTCAGATGTATGTATACCATGGACCAGGTGCATAACGCACACAACCAAAAATGATAGATACACATAGGTAGTCATAACACAGAGAGCCGGGTCTCCGAAACAACCACAGGTGTTCCACAAGAAGCACCAGCCTGGAAGCCATCAAATTGTCCTAAATAAACTCATCTGGTGCACATCTGTCAATGCATGGGGTCAGAGGTCAAGAGGTTGTGTGAGGATAAAACTGGGGACTGACCCTACAGAGAGAAAACATATGGCAATTCAGCAGTATGGGGGTAGAAACAAGCGGATTTGATGAAAGCTCCCTGTAGTTTCAATGAAACTGGATACATATCAGGTGATCGGCCACGGAAATATCATGACAATTTGGGAAACATCTCCACAATTTCAAAGTTGGTGGAGAAATCCAATTAAAAAACAGTACATTTAATCAGAATTGTGAATTTGCAATTTTGTTGGTGTGAAATAAATTCTTTTTAATTCTATTCTCAAAAACAATACCACTCAACTTTTGATAAGGATCACTATAAACCTCAGTTCAAATGCATATATGTTGTCCATATATATATATATATATATATAACCTTTTAAGACTTTGCTTACATCTTGGCTTGTCAGTAAGAGGTAACCTGCAACACAGATGGAACTGAGTATTGCAGTAAACCAGTATTGCTCCTGACAAACTATGGATGATACTGGTAACTGAACTTAAAATACAGTTGTCCAGCTTTAGCATTGGAAATCTGTCCATTACCTCTCAATAATGGAGAGTTGTGGGACTCATTATTAGATATAACATTGGATATATGTCGTAGTATTGTAGAGTTTTCAACTTGTA
>JAUTBT010084023.1:0-12631 GCA_032361225.1 Lepetodrilus schrolli | reverse complement strand
TCTAACTGTTAATATCCTCTGATGTACCTTGCTAACTGTTAATATCCTCCTATATACAATGTACCTTTCTAACTGTTTATATTGAGATATGCACTGCTGTGCTTTGTTTAGCATCTCCTGCTGTTTGGCCAACTGAAAGAGTGTAGAATGTCATTGAATACTGGGGCCCATTCTACAGAACAATCGTAGCGCTACGAGAGTCATTACTCCTTAGCAACTCCATGCTAATGTACAGGAATTACGACTCTCGTGGTACTACGATTGTTCTGTGGAACAGGCCCTAGATTATTAATAACAATAATAACAAATCAATTCGGAAAATTCCAATTTAATTCTGAATAATGGTGAACTTGACTGTAATATTATGAACTTGCTTTTAAAAAGGCAATCATGTGGACCAAGAAAAAAGTTATATATGGAATAAAAATGTAATAAGACATCTTCAGTTACAATATATTCTCTCTGACCTCAATTCCATATACATCAAAGCATATTCATACATGATTTCAATTTATGAACTGAGTACATGTACCAATGTCATGTAGAATGCAATGCTAAATATTGGTGTAAAAACATCTCAGTATACAGTGAAGCCCCGATAATCCGCACGGTCCCGTTTCCGGTTCAAAATGGTCGGATCGCAAATAAATCAGACATCTGAATCACAAGGTAATGGTGAAGAGTTACCTCCCTTTGTAGACAAGACTGGAAATATGGTTCATTAATTAGTAGTACGACAGCAACAGCAACAAATCCTGTCACTCTGAACATTCTTTAATCTTCCTTCGGTAAAGTACTTAAATGAATTAAAAGTGGTTTTAAATTTATGAAATCCTGGGTAGGTTGTACTTCATTAACAATATATTTTTAGTTACTTGACATCCAGATGCCATATTTTGGATTTGAATTAGAAAAATCATTTCTATTCTATTTCTGTCATTACTTTAGTACGAGATTTAGAAAACGGCACCTGTATGTACGCCCTAATACTGGGAGTGTATCTTGTCTGAAAAACAGATGGTTTCTTCCTTTCCATGGCATAGGTGTTGATTGCCACTCACCCATCGCCTGTGTGTTAATTAGGCTTGACTCAAATCAAGTGTCACGTGGTAACAAAACTAAAGGATATTTTTGTTATCTCCTCTTTTTATTAGTATACTTAGCCAGTCATCTCAATGTGCATTATTCTCGTATTCAGAGTCTACTGATGGGGGAAATCCTAGATTTCTAAACTCACCTTCAGGGATTACTATCCCAAGATCCCATCCCCACTGCACATGTGCAGCCGGCCCCAAATGTACTTCCTGATCTACCTTCGTGATGTGCGCAAGCTGAAGGCGGGTTCCATAGGGTGTTACCTATTACAAGCCGATAGAAGACGCCGACATTGAAGCACTCTACGCCTTGGACTTCACACAGGTCCTCTTCGACCAAGGGGACACTGGCACGGCCCATAGTGACATGCTTCTAGACTCCATGGTGAAGAATCAGAAGCCTGACCAGCCACCACGGGAATTCACCATCAGATCCCTCAACGGTATCCTGGGTCCAGAAGACACATTGAGATGACTGGCTAAGTTTACGAAAAGATTTAGATCTATCTTTTCATTCCCTGAATTGCCCCTCGCGAGTGTGAGTACACGAATAAGACTTGATTGGCATGAGTGATCGATCAGTCAGATTAACGAACAAAATCACCGTTAGTTTAGCGCTTTTGTTGAATGTTTTTACCGATCGGATGTGGAAGCCAAAATCATTGAATTATAAGAGCAAATTATATATTACGGGGTTTGGTTACAGGTGAAAAACGACCGGATACCAAGGAAATCCGATTATCGAAGGTCGGATTATCAGGGATCCACTGTACATACATGTACACATGTGTGTATATATTCTCATCATACCTTATCTTTGTAGTAAGACAACATTCTTCTCCTATGATTCTTCTGAAAGTCTAATACCTGAAAGACATTTTCAATGACTAATATTATTATCATGTCAACATGGTCAAAACATGGTCAAATTAAGGGCCATGTTATGATATTAATGGAAATCTAATATACCACTTTCTACACTCTACATCCATGTAATTCTTTTACCTTTTACTAAAGTAATGAAGGGGGTGAGTGGTTGCACAATGGTAGAACATTTGGACTTCACCGCCAAAGGCCCCGGGTTCAAATCCCATCCCGGGAGCCAGGCATCAATGTTTCCGAAAGTTACCTTTCTGATGCGATATTGATAGGATGCGCTGTCTGTACTGTAGCAATGCAGTTATCATCCTTGGTATGTCAGTACCAGCCAGTGCTGACAGGTTCACTGTAACATTCAGCATTACAGATGTGGGTTTCCTTCTGCCTTAAACTGACAAGCTGTGATAAGTGAAAGAATCCTGAAAGTTGCTCTAAACCCCAATTCAAACAAACAAAAAGAAGCAAAGAAATGAAACTTTTTGTATACCATTGTTGATTTAGATAAACATGGCACTGAAAATAAGTAATTCTGGATATTTGTGCTATATTAATGTGTATAATAATAATAATAATAACTCTTGAAGTATACCTGGATAGATTGCCGCAGAGACTTTTTCACAATGTCTGTTGGATCGGTGAAAAATACTTCAACCTCAGGCTTCATCTGAAACTCAGCAGGTGGAACTATTGTCAATGCCTTCATCTTGTTCACAGCAAGTCATATCATCAGGATCATCAGACATTTAAAATATGATAACAAAAAACATAAGCGCTGACTTTCATTTCATTTTCATTTTGTACATGATATGCAATAAAAGATCATTAGAAATAATGAAAGGTACAGGTATCTTTTAATGAAATTGTGTTATAGCTAGACTATCTGATTGTGTATGTCAGACCTGTTGAGTAATTTACGTGAAGGTTCAAGAACGAGACTGGTGCCTGTAGTAATTAACACTGAGGGGGAGGTGGGTCAAAAAGTAAGACTGAGAGTGTGGTAGCCCAAGGTATTTGTTTCCACCCACCAACACCTTGAGGTCTTACTATAGGCACCTACAAGTACTTGAACAGACTTATAAACCGACATCACAAACCAAATAAATATTTTCATAACCATAATGCATCACCCCTGTATGAACAATGAAACTTTCTGTACTGTCCGCACTTCCCATCACATGCTGTATGAACAGTGCATGGATCACATGCTGTATGAACAGTGCATGGATCACATGCTGTATGAAGGGGAGAATGTAGCCGGGTTGGGCGCCATTGAAACAGAGGACCATGCCGATCCTGGGATTCAAACCAGAGTTGCTGGATTGTGAGTCCAACACTATACCGAATGAGCCAAAGGGGGTAACCCCGCTGGCCGGGACCAGTAGGAGCATCTTATATCACACCCGGCTACATTCTCCCCCTCCACGTGGTGACTTGTCCTCGAATTATTAATCCAGTCACTTCTATCCGAGCCACCAGGGAGCTAGGAATTCTCAGTCCAACAATTCTGAGAAAAGTTCACCAGGAACGACACAAATACACGTTGGGCGCAATTGTAACAGAGGATCATGCCGATCCTGGCATTTGAACCCGAGTTGCTGGATTGTGAGTCTAACGCTCAACCGAATGAGCCAAAGGGGTAACCTCGCTGGCCGAGACCAGTAGGAGCATATTATATCACACCCGGCTACAAGTGCATGGATCATGTGCTGTTCATAGAAGTACTATTGACTAGGTGAATTTACGAGTTATTTCTTTCAGGACTGTCAGTACATAGCTGCTGATACACAGATACACAGATGCATCCACATCAATTTCCTAGCGAACTTTATGGAAATGACAAGAACAGATTCACAGTTGTTCTTTGTATCTGTATGGATGGACACATTATGAAAGACATGTTGATTCTCAAGGGACTCGTTCATATTCCTAAATGTGTAGTACCAAGTAACGTCGCTCTCTTTGTATCCAAAGGCAGTTCACTGAACGAGAATTTAATGCCGAAATGGATCGACAGTGTTTTCAGATCCTGTGGTAACTTATTTGCCAACGAACCAACTCTGTTATTATTGATGAATAGCCACAAGAGCCATAGTAGTGAGGTAGTCATTATAATACGCTCAAGCAAATCCATGTGAAAACCAAGATTATCCCACCTAAGACGACACCATATCTGCAACCCCCTGGATGTTTCTGGTGGGGTGAATGGCCAATTTAAAGCTAAGCATCGGGAAGAATGGCAAGAAGACTGGATGGTGAATGGCCTCAAAGAATTCACTCAAGCAGGACATATAAAATGGCCATCATATGACCACACTCTACAAATGGTGTCCAATGCAGTCAAGGATTAATAGATTCTGTTTAAGAAGTGGCATTTTCCGTAATTAAGCCCGGGGCCTAAATACGTGAATTCCCGGTGATAGTCAGTAAGACCCCCAGGTACAGTCATTAAGACCCCAGGTACACAAGACCTGAGCAGACAGTAAGACCCCAGCCTGACACATGAATTGATCCTAGGGTCTTGATGATAGAAATAGTGGAAAACAATAGAATGATGTCACAGAAGGTTTATAAGTGAGTATATGGTATATCTTTCTAAGAGTTTACAAGAACCTTCAACATCTTCATTGACAGTTGAAGATGTCCATGCTGTATTAATCAAAATAGCTAAACTAAAGAAGTATACATTAATAAACATCCACTGACATTTGCAGACAGGCAGACAGTAGTACAGTTGGCTCCACACATTCTACATGTTTCTTTACAACCTGAAAAAAAACAACAATGGATATAATATAATACAAGTTACATACAGACATCTAACTAAAAAAAGCAAAATTTACCATCAAACAAATGGATTTATGTATTAAAATTTTTATTTGGATTTACTACTGTTTACTGCATTTTAATATTATCAAAAATGATTTCCCAAGCACAATAGTACATTATATGGCATATTACATGACATTCATGACTTGACCAACCTGTATCTCGACACTTCTCACAGTAGATGTGGCCACAGCTGGTCAGAGAGAACTTGGCTCCTGTGCCAGGCTGTGTGAAGCACAGGTTACAATGAAGCCAGTCCACCATCCTGCTAAAACTTTACCAATTACAAGAGAATTATAGTCACATATACTAGTATGTAAAGTCTGGCACTGTTTGGTGCATTTACTGAAAAATTGTTTGGCATAGTTCACTAAAATTTTGCATAGATTTGTAGACGGTCGTGATTTTATTTATTTATTTTTCTTCTATTTCTAGTTTTACTTCACACATCAGTGTCATGGCTACCGAAGTGATGACTTCGCTTGGAGTAGTGTATTGTTAAATTTAAGCATGGCAATATCAGTGTTTTATGATAAAAGAACGAGGAAGTGAGCATTCTTTACGTTTAAAAGTAAAATTTCTATACAATCATAAATAGCTTGCGTGCAGCTCGCTTTGAACGTTTACCACATCAGTGTCATGGCTGCCAAAGTGATGACTTCATTTGGGGCAGTGTATTATTAAATTTAAGTGTGGAAATAGCAGTGTTTTGTGATAGATGAACGAAAATCAAAGTGAGTGTTCTTTACGTTTAAGATGATAATTTCGATGCAATTGTCAATAGATTGGGATTATAAAAACGTGTCACCTGTCATTACAATAATTAATAATTTTACTACCAACTGACCATATATTTTATGTGCATACCCAATTTAAGGACGTGCAGATATTCTTGTGTCAAGATATATCGATGTTCTGGCGACATGTGCTTTACGCAGATGTCGAAAACGTCACACTTCCGTCATTTGACGACTGTTCACGCAGATATGTTAAATGTCATGTTAGCATCTTGCGATGATAAAAATCACCTGACTTAGCTATTCGCCGTCAAAAGAAAGTCCGGAGAACCGTAGACATTAACATTTATCCGTTAACAACTTGTTAGCCAAAGTGACCGAACACAGCGAAGTTCGGGAGATGACTGAACTAATTTGGCATATGTTCATAATTAAGTAAATATGCAATCATGTAATCAGGTAAAATAGGTAACCTTTATCTGTATTACCTTGTTACTTATATTATTAAACCTGACGTATGCCTTATTTTGAACTAATCCGCAATACTATTTTCGTTAAAAAAAGTTGAAGCATCGCGGCGGCGGAACTTAAAGAAGTTATCTCCCTTTATAATTTTTAAGTGACATCTTTGTAAAGTTTGCAAGAGTCACTAATCAAGTTATTGCATATTTTGATAAAACTACATTTTTCCCAGACAAGAATGATATTTTTTTTATTATTTAGATGTTATTATATATCTACTAGAATCTAGAAATATCTGTATTTCCTACTTAAATGCGGTCAATACACGTGAGATTCCCTAGAAGTCAGTATCCTTAGGTTTCATGTATACACATGTACACTCCACTAACCAGCGGGACTGTCTTTGCCATCGTGTGGACATGTACACATGTGTATAGGCATCCTTACCATTGCATCCATGGTGGATTTGGGATTTATTGGCATAGAACCATCGCGTGAACATCAGGCGATTCTGCACACGAGAGTGTTGGCATATATCACTTGTGATCTGTACAGGTGTATTACCATCTTTACCTGCTATTAGCGCTGCTACCGTGTCCTGGTGCATCGCATGGATATCTATAGAAGATCAATGGCATATTTCCCATCGCATGGACATCTACGCACGTGTATTTAGATCCTTATCATTGCATGGACATATACACACGTGCATTGACATCTATACCAGCGCACGCAGATCTACACAAGTGTATTGACATCCTTACCATCGTATGGAAATCTACACAAGAGTTTTGGCATCTATTCTAGTGCTTGGAGATCTACACAGGTGTATTACCAACATCTTTCCCATCGCATGGACATCTACCGAGGTGTATGTCTTTACCATCGCATAGACACTTGCACATGTGTATTGACATCTATACCAGCGCATGGAGATCAACTCAAGTGTATTAACATCCTTACCATCGCATGGATATCTACAGAAGAGTAATAATCGCATGGACATCTATGCACGTGTATTTATATCCTTACCATCGCATGGACATCTACACAAATATATTGACATCTATACCAGCGAATGGAGATCTAGTCAAGTGTACTGACACCCTTACCATCGTATGAGCATCTACACAAGAGTCTTGGCATCAATACCACTGCATGGAAATCTAAAAGAAATAGTGCTTTCTTGACCATATCGTGTTGCATGGAAGCACTTACACCATATAAATTTACGTATTATTATTTTTAGTAGTAGTAGTTATAGTAGTATGAGTATTTGTATGTTACTATTATGGAAGCATTATTACAATTAATTACCATTAATTACCATTAATTACCATTAATTATTATCATCATCATCAACCGAAGATGCCCTAAAGAGCAGTGCCTGTGCATAATCCAACATGGAGTTGATCAAACGAAACTCGCACGACTGGCCGAGGATGATTTCGATTCACGTTAAATAATAATAATAA
This sequence comes from Lepetodrilus schrolli, assembly GCA_032361225.1. NCBI lineage: Eukaryota > Metazoa > Mollusca > Gastropoda > Lepetellida > Lepetodrilidae > Lepetodrilus > Lepetodrilus schrolli. The sequence goes on along the minus strand of JAUTBT010084023.1, from coordinate 5,158 downwards.
CATATCTAGATGTCATATATTCCCTATAATCGCAACAAAAATGCAGTGTAGAGTATGACTAGTGTGCGGCCATAGGTCATACTAAAAGTGTAGAGGAGGTCGTACGTAAAGAAATACTCACGAAGTTAGATCCCCAACTTTGTCTTTGAAAGTTTGATTGTTCATCTTTCTCAAATAACATAAACTGTTCATTTGATGCAGCAGATATCCAATTTAGTCAGGAAAACATTGACGTCTAGGCGCTCCATATGAATCTTGATCTAATAGTCCAAAGCCGAAGTTGAGACGAAAACACTAGTAGAATAGCGTTCCCGTGAAATAATCCCGTCTACCAGCTGTCTATCATTTTGTTGTCTGTCAATATTTAGTGTCATTAGCAACGGAACGACTGTGTAAAAGGGAGATAACTCTAATCGTATGGGAAGTAACTCAATATTGTGTTCCGAGCGGCAAAATAGAGCGATATTTGGCACAACTATATATAAGCCAGATTGGAGTTCTCCTGCGCGCAATGAACAATGGGAGGATAGATTAATTAATTAATTTAATATATACTATCGAGTGACCAGTTTTCGTGGTATTAAGGTTCGAAGCGATTGTATCGATTGTTGACGATTGTATCGAAATTATCATCCTAGACGTAAAGAACAATCACTTCGTCGTTCTTTTAATCATAAAACACTGCTATTTCCATGCTTAAAATTAACGATACATCGCCCCAAGCGAAGTCATCAGTTCGGCAGCCGTGACACTGACGTATACCCCTTTCCGTGGTAAACGGGGGGGGGGGCCTATTTACGGAGCTCAAGTTGGAATAAAATCCGAAGATTTTTAAAAACTTTGACAATATTCCGAAGCACAAATAAACCATAAAATAGTTCAAATAATGTCCATTTCCATTAAATAGAAATATGACCATAAATACGAGATGTAATCTGGAAAATGACGAAAATGACGAAATTAATTCTAAAATATCTTGAAAATTAAATTTTGTCTATTGTCCACAGCACGTAGGATGTGGTTAAGTACACATAGAAGTGCGCTTTCAGTACTGTGGCCTGGCCTGTGCGCTGATTGGAATGGCTCGTGGGGGTTGTTTCTAGGGTGTAGGCCCGGGACCCCGACACTAGGTGTGAAACTTACCCAAAAAAATCCCGGGACGCCGACATCCTTTTTTCGTTTGGTACATGCCGCGGTGATACAGTGTTGTTACAGGGATTGAGAGGATGTTATTGTTATTACCACTGCATCGATGCCAGACCTGTACAATACGTGGGTTTTTTTGGTCTATTAAAAATGTTCAAGTAAAGTGTGACCAATTGACAAGGAGCGTTAAATCAATTAACTTTGGGTGTTACCCATAGTGCAGCCGTAGAAGAAAAAAATATCCCGTTTTGTCGACATGTGAATGTGTGATCAACAGTAACTAACACCTTGTGTCGGCGTCCCGGGCCTAAACCGTTTCTGGAGAGATGATCTTGCAAACATAGACAGACAGCTTTTTCAAGCACTTTAGATCGGTAGGAGAGATTTGATACCGGTCGATAGTTCTTGAGGGTTTCGGGTTTCTTAAGATGGGGCTTCACAGGGGCTTCTTTGAAGGCGTTAGGAACTGCACCAGTTGACATGCTCAATTTAACAATGTTTGTGATAAGCGGTATAGGGATGTCACGATTTTCCAGGAGATATCGGATCAAGGGAGCAGGACGTAGATTTTGGAATATCTTGGGGATGGATAGGCCTACCGGAATCTTTAAAAAGTCATGGTGCAGATGTTTTTGTAGAAAGCTGTGAATAAGCTTGTTTACGTTCTACCCGCATGGGTCATAGTGTGTTCACTCCGGTTAGATTTTGTCTCTTGTTTTAAACTTGTATATTAATATGTTTGTTATCCATTTCTATTGTTTTTCTTTGTCGGAATAGTAGCTCTACAGAGCTAACGTTCTTTGTTATTTACATATCCGACGTTAAATAAAGTTTCTTCATCTTCTAAAAAAAAGAAAAGTTTCTTCTTCTATTATTAAATTGTATTATTTTTATTTAAATATCAGTCACAAAATGTGGAGTGCGCAGCCCCTGCAGTCCCCTCTGTATCCGCCCCCGATAGTAGGTCTATATAAAGTTTGCATATCTGTGTTGCAATAACATTATTTTATGATTATTTATGTGGTTATCTATTGGCATGCTATATAGCCTATTATTGAACCTCTACGTACAGTAGGCCTGGATTTACATAGTATATGCACATGTAGGCCCATATCTTTATGTCTACTTACATCCATTGTGTATACTTATCCCTTATGTCTACTTACATCCAGTCTGTCTACTTACATCAATTATGTCTACTTACATCCATTTGACGGATAATGGTCGGGGTTTCCAAGATGTACATGCAGTGCATTTCTGCATTGATCATTGTACGCAAGGCAAAGCTATGTACAGTTGGCAAGTACTTGGTATGACCGCACGTAACTGGCCGAGCACTATGCCGCAGGACAGGTTCATCTGGGTAAACAAGCTAATGGCAGCATCACATTACACACAGTAATGCCGGAGTTCTCTCCTCTTAGTTCACGTTTAATGATGCTGCCAAGTCGTGAAACATCTGTGAATAGCAATAAAATTATGAGAGAAAAATAAAACAATGCACCTCTACCCCCCCCCCCTCTCTCTCTCTCTCTCTCTCTCTCTCTCTCTCCAACAACCACCCATGGTGAGTATATCATTAGAATTGTCATTCTACTATCAATATATTTCATTTATACGTGATGTACGGTCTCAAAAAGGTATTCTTTGGGGTTTACATTACCTACCGATCAGAAAGTTCCCCAGTGAACTTTTAGTCTATTTATTAGTTTTACACGGGAGGTCAAGGAACAGTTAAGTAAGATGATGTATGTTGACTCTCTTCATTTCTGAAAGATATTATTTATGCCGATCTACCTCATTGTTGTATTCATGTGCCACCACGTCTAGCCGTTTATAACCCGCATTAAAAGACAAGATCCGTTTGCAATGCAAACTTGTGTCACGACACAGGGTTTTATAGGAGGGTCTGTGCTCTTTATAACAGAAGCAGATTTGCAACTCTTCTCAGTTTGACCCGATTCTTTGTGTGCAACATCACCATAGGGGAATACAGGATGTTGGTAAGATATTTTATAGATTATCAAGCTAAATTCCTATGTTGATGATTCAAACTTGGTTTATCTTCTATTGGTGTGTTTTTTAGTTTAGAGCCGCTTTCAATATTATTGTTTCACTTATATCATTGTTTGTTAACTTTGTCAAGTATGTTGAAGTAAACCTGTGAGCATCGGTTGGTACACTCGGCGAACCTACGGGACTGGCTCACATGTATATACTAGAGCAAAGTGGAAGTAATCCGAAGTTAGCCGATTGCGGCTGGTACTGGCGGACCAAGAATGAGAATTCTAATTTATTAAAACTAGTCGACATGAACATATTACACCAGTTCTGAGACTGTTACACTGGCTTCCATAGAGAGTATCGAGTTTAAGGTGCTCGTCCAAGTGTTTAAGGCGCTATATGGCCTAGCACCTGTATACCTAACAAATCTGCTTCAACGTGCCATTAAGATCTGTACGGTCATCTGAAGAACATCTGCTTGTCATTGGAACCTCTCGAACCAAGACATACGGAGACCGGACCTTTCAGTCATCAGGTCCATGGCTATGGAATAGTCTGTCACATGCGATCCACAGCAGCTCAACGCACTGAAATCGCTCCTGAAAACATATCTGTTCAGTAGAGGCTGTATGAACTAGTACTGTCAGAGACCCAATGCCCCAAGCGCCTTTGAGCAGCTAGCCTAGAGCTGGATACCGGCGCTTTATAATTGTATATTTTAATTGATTGATTAATTGATTAATAATAATGATAATAATGTGAAGATATATATTGCGTCATATCCACGCTTGTACCGTTACTTCACTAACGACACCTACGAAGTGATGGAATGTCCAAATGTTATGTCTTCATCATCATATTAATGTTTATGGACTTTCTTTGTGATAATGCCCGACATGATTTGCATCATATTAGTTATCAGTTGTGCTTTGTAGCGTCTAAATAGTTTGAATGAGAAATACCATGTGGATGTTGATCCGTGACAGAGAATAATATTGACAGCAGTGATTTTATTTCTCGGTGTTTGATGTGAGCTGTGATCTCTTGATCGACATGTGCGTGATGAAAGAAACGACATCCTACCACTCCGAGTTATATCTGTGATAGGGCAGTATACAGAGCCTAAACGGTTCCATAGAACAGGCCTATGCTGGACTACCTCGGACGCGAGTGCATAGATTTCCTCTTCAAGGTCCGCGCAACAGTCTATATTTAGAACAGAGCACTGTTGGGAAAGACTTCCTTTGTATTTGTGTTTTACAGTTTGGGTAAAAAAAAAATTTTTTTTTTTAACAAGTATTAATATTATTTAGAAAAGAAATAATAAAATACGCATTCTTTCTGCTGCAGGGGTATTTGGTGTACGTGTTGTTGGTGGGAGTTAACGTGGCGGTCTCCTCCCACAAGTCTCCAGTGAAAAACTGTTACAAGTACTACGATGAGTTAGCACCTTTCAAGTTGTCGTACTCCACCCAGGGATACCCAGAGTAAGTGCACCGTAATTCTCTCTCTCTCTCAAATTGGGGGAGAGATGGGTGGGGGTATGAGGTGTGGTTGCATGCACCGCCTACCGCTACCAGTCAACCACCCCACATTGCTTATTTATGTAGTAATAATTATGTTTGTATAATCTCCCTTGTGCAGATGTAATTGGTCTTTCTCCCGGACGTTCTTCGTGTTTATTTTAGTTATTAGCATATTTACTAGAGCTCTCTTATCAAGTCTGTACGCATGCTGCAGGTCTCGCATCAGAGAGGAGTTAGTCAGACAACCTCACATGAGAGCTGTCCTGTACGACCCTGCCACCATCACCGTGCACCACCCTCGCCCAGTTATTGGTCGTAGATACAAGAGGTAAGTAAAAAATATGTTACGTATTCCCCGATGTTGTCATAGTATTAGAGGATATATTTTTTTATTTTATTATTTTCTTTTTTAAATTGGGGTTTTAAGTCGCTTTCAAGATTCTTTCACTTATATCACGACTTGTCAGTTTAGGGCAGGAGGA
>JAUTBT010084022.1:0-12632 GCA_032361225.1 Lepetodrilus schrolli | reverse complement strand
CACACACACACACACACACACACACACACACACACACACACACACACACACACACACACACACATACACACACACAACACACACACACACACATTCTGGCCTACTGCGCATGGAATATTTCAATTGTCTTTTATACGTGCTGACGAGTGTGAATAGACCGTACTTTTGCCTTGAACTGCTGTCATCTGTAATTCGTTTGAAGTTGCCCGGACTTCACAAATATGCAGATAACTGAAATCTTCACCCGATACAACTGGCAGATCAAGAGGACTTCATTAATAAATAAATATAACAGAGACACAGGGACATAGAGACATAGAGACAGCTGACTGTCGCGTGGATTTCTATATACTGCAACGTGATCTTAATAACCATCTTTCGTTTGATCTGAAATTTGTAATCCAATCTGTTGGTCATCTGCACTTAAACTAGGACATGATCTTAGAGAGGAGAGTTATGCTGGTTTAACGTTGTTCTTCACAGTAGAGGCACTGTGTTTGATTAATGCAACAGAAAATATATTTTGTACATCGATATTGAGAAGCTAACATGGGATTACCCTATATGTAGAACTTGTACTGATAAACACTGGATATGTTTTGGTGAAGTCCAGATAGATGGGCGTACACAGGCGGAGGGCTGTCGGTCAACAGAAGACTGAGAGGAACAAATGTGATGTATCAGCCTGGGAGTGCTAGACTTGAAGGACAAAGACAAGTTAAAACTGAGGCCGTCTGATCAGCAATGCAAGTTACTTGATAGCTGTGAGGGATTGATACAATCATCGTGTAGCATCAACACACACACATACACACACACACATACACACACACACAGACATACACACACACAGAAACACACACACACACAGACAGACACACACACACAGACAGAGACACACACACACACACACACACACACACACACACACACACATACACACTACAGACAGTAGAAACGCATCACCAGCATGATGTAGAATATTAAACAAATACACAAACTTTAGTTAATCCCTGAACACTGGATATCAACACAGGCACTGATGGTCTACTGGTCTACTGATGGTCTACTGATGGTCTACTGATGCTCTACTGATGCTGAACTGATGCTCTACTGATGCTCTACTGATGGTCTACTGATGGTCTACTGATGGTCTACTGGAAACAATGAAGTTGATGGATGATCCGTATTCATCTCATTTCACAAATGCACGTGTGAGCTGGATATTCTGGATAAACAGTTATACAACAGCAGTAAGCGTAGACAGACTGTACGTACTGTAAACATAGATAGACTGGACCCATTGCAATTTTGTTCACCCATTTCTCAAAAGCTCATCGATAATAATAATAATAATAATAGTAATAGTAATAGCTGTATTACAGAGACTGGACATATTGCATGGCAAACAGAGAGACTGGACTCATTGCATGGCAAGTGTAACAGAGAATCATGCCGATCCTGGGATTCGAACCCAAGTTGCTGGATTGTGAGTCCAACGCTCTACCGAATGAGCCAAAGGGGTAACCTCACTGGCCGAGACCAGTAGGAGCATCTTATATCACACCCGGCTACACAGTCATTAAAATGACGAAAATGAAGAAATTAATACATATAATTTAGCAGAAAATGGTGTTGCAGGCCCTAAACATTTAGATCTACCTAGGTGTATTTTATTCATGTTTTAATCAACTATAGAAATATCTTTAAGTGAACATTAATCCTAGTTCATATATTGCTTCAGTTTTTGTGAATGGTTATAGACTCTCTCCTAGATGCAGATGACAACTATCCTGGATTTGACGTGTTTATCAAGTCTGTGACTGCGAAGGTGTCCGACATGGAGCCCAGCGTCGTCACATTCGCCCTGCATCTCTGCGGACAGTCGGTGCCACCAGAGGGCATGTCTGATGTTGTCAAGTGTCTGTATCAAGCAATAAGTGAGCAGACACTGTGGCAGGATTCGTCAGTGGGGACGGCCTACTTTGACAGCTTGAAGGATGTGGCACAGAATACGTATGGGTGGAAATGGATTGTGGAAGAAGGGGCTGGTATGATGTTATAATAGTTCTAAATTAATAGCAATTAGTCATTAACTGGTATGATTATGATCCTGTTTGTCAATCCCCTCTCATGATGTATATATTTATGTATGCCTTGTCATGTGTGTACTATGTTGATTATGGAAATAAATATTGTTTAAATAACAATTATACATACATAATTGTTGAAAATTATTCTCAATTCCTTTCCTATGATATGCATGTACTATTTAACTTTTTTTGTGATCGTGGTGATATCATTGTTTTTTTGTAATGTTAAGACATTTTTATCAATTGCCTATATATGTTATAGAAATATTTACCTCATGACTGTTGCATTTCAGACTATTTACCACAAGCTGTGCAGTGTTTGAAGGAAGGTTCAAGTTTGTTTCTGCATACAGCAGCCAGGGAACTCATCTCTGTCATCCTGGGAAAGCTGGAACCGGAACTGGATGAGGATCAGACTACAGGAATGTTGAGGTCCTTCTGTAGACGACTCGTGGACGACTTTCTGCCAGAGTTGCAGCAGGCTGTGAAATCGCCCCAAAAGAATCTTAGCACCTATCTACTGAATCTAATATCTCTGCTTGTTACCAGTGATGTTCTGCTTCAAGTGCTTGTGTCGAGGGAGGAAAGCCTGAAGCGGCTGCTCGTGTTGTGCTTGTATGGGCAGACTGGTTCCAGCACTCTGTGTGAGGAACTGTTGTTGAAGTGTGTGGATAAAGCGAGTCTGGGGTGAGGATTCATGTTGGTGGACCAAAGAAAACATTGCTCTGTGTTGAAGTGTATCAAGAGCCTCAATTAATTCAAAGTACATGTTCTAAGAATAAAGAATGCATTTTCAAATGGCACAACTATAAACTTATTTAACATCACAATATACATGATATATGCATACTAGGAAACTTTAAAATACTGTGTAATAATTACTTTTCCATTATGTTCGATATAATTTTTAACATTCATTAATGTTTTTTTATCACAGCAAGCCTGACAAGATCACCACTTTCCTGAAGGAAGACCTTCTTTCATTGGACCACAAGAATCTGGCACCTGCCACTGTGTGCAAGTTCCATAGATTGGTTATAAAAGTACATCAAAGGTTGGTTAATCATTCTGTACTGTATGCTATAGCTGGATGTTCTGGTTGCTAATTTGGCATAGGTTTTGTATATTGATTTCTCTATGGTCCTATTATTTGAAATCTAAAGGTTTTTTTTCTTTCAAACTATACATTATGTTCGTTTTTCAGAAACATTACAAATGGAACCCTTGAAGAAATTATCAAGCTGCCATTCAGTATTATTTTGGGGAAAGTTCCATCAACTCTGGACTCAGGATGGAGCGAGGCCTTCCAGAATGCGATGTTCAGCCAATCAAAGTGTACTCAGCTGCTGTGTCAGACAGTACAATATCTGGCAGAGACGGTACAGCTTTCTCAGCAGTCTTGTCTGGGGTTAATTATAAATGTTAATAATAATAATAATAATAATAATAATGATAATGATAGTAATAATAATGCACCAAATCAATGCATGCTCAATGCTACATTATTACTCAAGTCAATGGGTCAGCATGCCCTTATCTATCAACAACCTGGGGAGTATACAACCCAAAACTAATTTCTAGAGATGAAACATTATTAAAATATTTGTTACACTTGATATTCAAATTTGTATGTGAATGTATTCAATTTGCGTGTGTTCATTTCATTATTTCAGAGTGGAAGTTTCCAGATTTTGCTGAGTGTTCTGGGGTGTACATACAACTTCCAGAGTGATTCTCCAAACATTCAGTCAAGTTTGAAGTGCAGCAGGTTCCACCTCTGTCTCTTGGAGGGGATTAGCAAAAGGATGCATGGTATGTGTATATTGAGGCAAAGTATGTGTAAATTGAGGCAAAGTATGTGTATATTGAGGCAAAGTATGTGTATATTGAGGCAAAGTATGTGTATATTGAGGCAAGTTATGTGTATATTAAGGCAAAGTATGTGTATATTGAGGCAAAGTATGTGTCTACTGATGCAAAGTATGTGTATATTGAGGCAAAGTATGTGTATATTGAGGCAAAGTATGTGTATATTGAGGCAAAGTATGTGTATTTTGAGGCAATGTATGTGTCTATTGATGCAAGGTATGTAGAGGCAAGGAGCCCGTCATATACATTTCTTTCTCAAAGATTTCTTGTTCATTGAGATATTTTGACCAGAGAATGTTTGTTTTTAATTTTGGTTCCGTTTATAACTGGAACTTGTAGGATCTGGCAACAACCTGACATTTAGAGCTTGACAGATTGTATTGATTGTCTGATAATCATTTAAAATAAAAGTTGAAATGTGAATGCTGTTAAAGTTGATGCATTGTGCTACATTGACTTAACATTTAGGCTTCCATTTTGAGCATCAACAATTGCATGTGTTAATAACACTTTGATTTGGTATCTTGTCTTCTAGAACACACTCTGGACGGGGGAGACGTAGCACAAAGTCTGGAGATCATCATTGATGCTGTGACTGGCACGGATGTACACAATGGGGTAATCTTCAACCTCAATCCTCAATTATGACATTCATTAGTTATGTAAATATGTAATATAACAGTATTGTAAATTGTAATTGGTTTAATACTGCAGGTACAAAGGAAGGGTTATGAATGCATCACCTCATTGCTGGCTTTGTTAGCTGGGACACCTAGCAAGAATGACCAGTTGAAGAGTTATCTCCTCTTATCGGCTAGGCAACTGGAGCGGTGCCTGGTTGGCGTGCAGTGGGAGAGCCGAGATACTGCACTGGAATCTGTCTCCAAGCTTGTCAGTCAGCTGCACGGTGTGTACACTAGTCATTGTCATCATTCACATGCTGCTATTTAAGGATAATATCGTCCCATCCATTCACTCAAGATAACTAGTTTTGTTTATAGTCATCTTATGCTATGTGTACATCTACAGTAATCATACTTTCGTTGAACTCTCTAGTGTTTCCTGATGTCTTGTCTATTCTGGCATCAAGTCGACTGCTGCCGTCGGCGTGGCAGTGTATCAGTGACAGTGACAGCTATGTCAGAGCCAGTGCCATCAAGATGACGGCCACAATGACATCCTCGTCTCAAATCTGGCAGATGTTCGTGTCACCACCAGAAATGTCACAGGTATGTGTCTGATGCTAAGGCGCATTCAACGGACAATACATATTACTACATATTGAATGTAGTACAACGCGAACCGTCTATAGGGATATGTATGAATACATTTCACTACGGGTTTGGACCGCATATTGTTTTGTAGGAAAATGTAGGAAAACCCACAGCATGAAGCGAATAAACTGGACGCATGCGCTAACTGATTTCCTGCTATTTTCCTATTAACCCATTCATCGAACAAATGCATGTAGAGAACAGTATTGTATTGTAGTGTATACTATGTATTGTCGGCTGAACGCAGCCCTGGGTTCAGTACTACATTTCATTATACAGTAGTACTGTTTTATACCAATCTGATTCGAATTATGTCATGGTTTGTTTTCACTGGTCTGCTACACCAAGATCTACGGAGATCCTGTTTGGTATATATCCTGCCGAACTCTTGTGAACTAAATAGAATATTGTACATTTCATTATTTAAATACTGTGGAAAAGGTCATAATAGGTCAACTCACTAAATATCAACTTACATTCACGGTCAAATTAGATGTTTTCTATTCTGCACATGAATCGTCCATGATTTGAGAGTAATATTTCCTAGAGACTGGTAACAATATACATTACACTTGCATTGCAGGAACTCATTGTACAACGACTGATGGAGATTTTAGCCACAGATACTGAAGCGTTTCCCCGACGAGCGGCCGTGACCACCCTCCACTCCATCTATACACGTCGACGTCTCCCAGCAGCTGTCGTCACAGATGTGTACCAGAGCATGCTCAAGGTTATGGCTGATTTCGACTGGGAGGTTAAAGCAAATGCTCTCGACTTCTGGAAGTTTGTGGCAGATCAGAAAATAAATCGGGACATCGTACCAGATTATGCAAGTGGCCTAGTATCAAAGAGGAAAGACAATGCTGGTACAGAGAATGAACTTATGGATTTGCATCAGACTGGATTTTTCAAGGCAATCGTCTCAGCTGTTGATGACTACGACCAACATGTTTGTGAAAAGGCTTATGAAATTTTAAAATATTTAAAAGGAAAATTGAACATGCATAACTTCACTAGTTCCAAGATCAAGAAATTAGAATGTGCCAATGGCGATCGTTTAAGGAATTCCAGTCACAGTGATGATCATCAAGATAGTGATTGCCTAACAACTGTGTTGAATATTATGAAGTCCACGGACATTGAGGAGAAGCTGTGCTGGTTGTCCAGTGATGTTGACGTGTACAGCCACAATCCCGTCGCGTTATTGGAGGACATCTTGTCCGAGGACCAGAATAATGATGAGGACAAGTTTGTAGACTGCTATTGATACTAAACTATAGAATTGTGCCGCTGTCAGTTAGGGACAACTTTCTTACACAAGTATACTAGTATTACTGATGTATATATTAAAAAGTTTGAATTTCAGAAGTCTTACATGTGCAATATCTCAGAGCAACAGGACACAAAAGACCATGATCATAAAAATAAATTGTATCTTTTTCAGAAAACAATTTAATTATTATTGTTATTCTTTCAAAATGGATGAGATTGAATGCATATATCTGTAATAGTCTGTGTGTGTTTTCTATTGTGTTTAACATATTTTGCACCAATGTAAGTTTTGAAATCATATTTAATATTCTACAAGATCACTAGTTACAAGTTTGACGAATACAACAGATAAATACTTTTAGACAAGCTCACAGACTTTCCATGCAGATGACTTGCACATAAATCTTACGAAATAAGTGCTTACAGATCTCAGATATTCAATTTTTAATTATGGATACATCATTGTACTGTCGATCAGTAGTTTAGCTATATTTTCATAAAATCATAAACTATATTGAATACACAAAAAGAAGTCTGTTTAGTCTGGACAATTTTAAGTTGGTACACTTTGACAGTTTTTGTGTAAATAGCATGATAACGAGCAGTAGTCTTTCTCCATTCAAACCTGGACAAATAAATACAATTTCAACGAAATCGCAATCTAAAATATAAAATTCATTAAACATTCACTACCAAATTTACAATGGTAATACATTTCAGATGGCCTCAAAATATACACAAATCTAACAGTGGACTGAATGACTTGAAGATCAAGATTATTTACATTCAAATACTGAAACCTGGCTATAATTCCCATGGTTATTAACCTATCTGGATGTAATGTTAACAGAACAGATCTCCATGCAATATAATTCCCTCGTCATAGTCAATCTTCTAGTGTACAAAATAACCACATTCCCCTCTGCATTTTTGTAATCCGACAATAAGTTTGTTCAAGTCACTCATGACATAATGGCCCCATTCCTTTCACAGCAGTACAGTGTTCTGAGTACTCCAGACAGACAATTTTGTCAAAGGACCGACCCACACACTGTCCAGAAACTGTGCTGTCTGTACTCACTAGCGAGGTGGTGTCTAGTACAATGATGTTGCTTGTGTGAGATGTGCGCGCCGTTCCTTTCCCTCAGTTCAATGGCGTCACATATCTGTCCAAGAACACTTCGCACAGTTGAAAGGAACGGCTCCATTATTACCTATCCTGATATTTTGGTCAAATATCATGTCTACATTGAGTGTAGATGCATACAGATGACAACCTCCCACAAATGTCTCACATGACAACCTCCCACACAAATGTCTCAGATGACAACCTCCTACAAATGTCTCAGATGACAACCTCCCACACAAATATCTCGGAGAAAGATGTCGAGAAGAGCAGCTTGTTATCGCTGGAGTATTTGACGATGTTGACAGAGTCGTTGTGGCCGACGAAGTCTTGGAAGCTGCCCTCGTAGTAGTCCATCAGCTTCAGCAGTCTCTCTGTAACAACCATGACCAGGCTAGCATCTCAACAGTATCTCGCCAATCTACCTACGCTAATATCTCACATTTACCTTTTTTTAATGTTTAAAAATTTTTAATTGGGCTTTAGACCCACTTTCAAAATTCTTTCACTTTTATCACAGCTTGTCAGTTTATGGCAGGAGGAAACCTGCAACATCTGTAGCACTGAATGTTGCAGTAAACCTGTGAGCACCGGTTGGTACTGACAGACCAAGGATGATAACTGCATTGCCACAGAATAAATCTAAAAATGGTCAAATTTGAATTCTGATTTTTATTTCAATCATGAAATTGATCTTTGCCCACCTTTGGTTCCCATGGCGATAAGTGATGAATCGGAAGCCAAATCTATGCAGTCCGCCCAATGAGTGAGGGAAGTTGTCCGGACAACCTGTAACAAAAAACACCAGATTGACATGTAGATAAATGCTTTAGGATATACAATATTAATTTCAATCGGGACAGTATACGTACATGCCATTCTCCATCTATTAATTCATCCCTGGTATTCAGTATTCATAGGGCTGTATAGGAGTTAAGCTCTTGTAGAGTTGTTATCAATCTGCAGAACGTGGGCCACGAACGTGCACCAGAATGTACTGACCTTCCTCTGAGACAGGCTGTAGAACTGTAGACACTTCTGCATGCCGTAGCCCGTGTATACTATCAGGTCCGACTCCTCCGGGGAGAACAAGGCAATGCTGGGGGGGAGACGACTATACTGAGCCTGGAGGGAGACAAAACACTCGCTGACATGACATTGTAAGACAGTGGCAGGTCACTCTCCACGTCACAGCAAACCAATAAATGTCCAGATGCTCCTCGGGTTAACTCGGGTGACAAGGACAATATGAAGAGTTGAGACAGTATGCGTTGAGGGAATGTACAGAAACATTCAGCTCATAAAACCAATAATAGAACACGTAGCACATAATAGTTATGATTTGAAAGGAGAAGAAAAAGTATGTTACTAACCTTGTCATCCTTCTCTAGAATGGACCCATTCGGGTCAAATGCTGGAGCTGGGAAGGTCATCCAATCAATGAGCTCACAGAAATCTTTAGACCAATCAGCAGACCACACACTGACCCGCCTATCAGCACTAGTAGCCAACCACAAGAGAGGAGCGGTGATCCCCACATCCTGGTCCTATGTATCAAATAAAGGGAAGAATTAAGCCCAGCGTAATTGTAATCTTGTAGCTCACTTGAGATTAAAAAGTAAATATTAACCATGACCGTGAAAATATCTATAAGTGCCATGTGCTATGAGGTTACAACTGTTCCATATAGTAGTATTTTTGTTTGGTGAATCATACTAGTGGAACATACTAAAATTATCAAAAAAATTGATTGTAGTGAGCCGTATGGAAAAGCGTATTTATTTTTTCGGTGGAAGTGTCAGACCTGTGTGAATGTGACGTCGATGTTGTTGATGGGCGTGCCCTTGTGGTCGCCGATCACTCGGACCGTCATCCCGGTGGTGGGGCTGCTCACAGCAATAAGCCCATCACTGCCACCGGAGATTATCATACAACCTGCATCCAGTGTAAACATCATCAACATCCGGTGGATTGAATACAGGCTTTAACAAAGATTGTTCAGTATTGAACGGCAGCTTGGGTTGTATGATCCCCAGGGAGTTGAGAAGGAGATTGAATGTACACAGATCCATTGACCGGGATAATAATGCGCTTCGAGCATGCATTGGCATGGAGTCATGCGCTTTATAAATGGACTATTAATTATTTAATATATTTCAGTGAGGCCCAAGTCAAAGATGTTAATACCTATTGGGTAGAGTTATATTGAAAGACAGCAATAGCACAAACATACTTAGGTTATCTAGAATAATTAAAGAGCCTGACCGTACTTATGCTTTTCCTAATTTGGAACTAAATCGTTTTTGTTGAAAAAGGAACATCAAAATACGTTGTTTTGTATTAACATTACTGTATTAAGCAACTCGGAATGAGATTCAACAATCAATGACAAAATTCATCGATTCTGATTATAATCAAATAGGAAAATCTATTCCTGAAATTTGAAACGTAGCTACATTTCCAAAACGCCAACGATGCCAACGAAACGTTACACAATGATGCACAGGATATCGTTTCTCGAGGCTCTCCGATAGGCCTAGTCTCGTAAGTGCCAGGGCATCATTTCACGAAGCTTTCGTATCTACTACGAAACCATAGCGCTCTCGAAGCGATCTCTAATACAAGGCGTTCTGTGAAACTTTACCCTGATCGCCATGTATATGTCAGAGATAGTTACTCCGAGAGCGTTACGGTCTCTTAGTAAATACGAGAACTTAGTGAAACGATACTTAGGTTGTGGTATCGATTCATATATGTAATCGGTAGATTGTGTATCCAGATTATCTCATGATATGAATATAGAATTGTCATTGTTAAATGGCGTCATATAGGAATATGATATGTTCAGTATATACGCGTGTTAACTGACCCTGGTTTACAATACTATTGGTCTTCAATTTGTAAAATTTAAATTACGCC
The DNA here is from genome assembly GCA_032361225.1 of Lepetodrilus schrolli. Classification (NCBI taxonomy): domain Eukaryota; kingdom Metazoa; phylum Mollusca; class Gastropoda; order Lepetellida; family Lepetodrilidae; genus Lepetodrilus; species Lepetodrilus schrolli. The sequence goes on along the minus strand of JAUTBT010084022.1, from coordinate 2,076 downwards.
ATAGGAAGCAACTGTAAAAAGCGAGGGTCCCGTGTCTTAGAACAGTTGTAGATTGTAAGTCAAATCTTCGGGACACGCTACAAATGTGTCGTGTTGCATGAACCGCTCTTTTCGCTACAATAATTTTAGCTGAGCATAGTCTCAAGTATTGTAACGATAGAAGCATGTCATGCAATTCACTTAAGCTTGTAGCAGGTTCCAAAAAAATGACTTACAAGGAATTGGAGCGACATTGGTTCTGAACAACGTCCCCTGGATAAGAATACATTGTCTACTGTTTCATTGACTGTCGGTTCATCTTCATGAAATCGAGATTGCTTTTCAAAACCTAGATGGATTGGTAAAATCTAATTGTCAGGGTTTGACCAACAAGGATGACACGTCAGAGCTTGGGTCAACAAGGTTACGAGGTATTGTACAGTTTTCTTTCTCTCCATAACTAATCAATTATAGTTATAATTATAGTGTTCGTTATAGTTTTATAGTTACCGCACGTTAGCGACGAATTACATTTTGAAAGAACTCAATCATTAAATAGTTGCCTCGAAATCCCACATATATTTCCTTTTCACATGTAGTAGTCAATGCTATAGTATCAAAGCCAAAAATAAATAAATAATAAAACAAAAGCAACACCAGATAATTCCACAACTCATGGAAGGAACACCACCATAGAAATCCGTCAAAATACGCTACTACTACTAATAATGTGCGTATTTATATTGCGACAAATACATGCTCGAAAGCTTGCTCATATGGCTACACTATTACGCCGGTCAATGGATCAATGTACACTCATTTCACCTTCTCATCTCCCTGAGGAGTATTCAACCCAAACAGCTAAGACGCTAGCATGTTTTACATTCACAATTCCATCTCATCATACCGGGTACCCATTCACAGCTGGGTGGACTGGAGCAGTGCTACGCGATGGCATGAGCTAGGCTCGGACCCGGGATCTCTCGTGCTCTCCCGATAGCGCTAACACATCAGTTAATATTTTTTCTGGGTTATGCTCTGTCACACTATGAGGACTTTCATGTGTTCAAACATGAGCAATTTGATTGGCTCTATAAAGAAAATTATAGACAATCACAAAGTTAGTCTCCTAACACGTGACATAAACGTCTGGTCCCATCGTAGTGTTACGCGCTGCATCGCTCGTTGGTCGGAGACGGGAACCAATCTTAAAAAGATGGCGGATTTGTAGTATAGCTTTAAAATTAAATTAACCGAAAACCAGGAAAAGGCTGTATTAGTTGCAACGGGCGGGAAGGATGTGTTCGTGTAAACCAAAACAGGAATCGGGAAATCATTAACATATGAAGCTATTCCTTGTGTTAATGACAAAATGGTAGCTGTAGTGGCACCATAGGGCATAGATCTAGTTATCCACCCAAACTTCCGCTGCATCAACTGTTCTCACCAGAGGGCGCCAACACGAAACTGGACATTCCGTGATAGAAAGACAGCGGTAAATATCGGAAGATTCTGGGGTGTTACCACTGTCAGCACGGGGACATCCGGGTTACGAGGCAGACTCGCTACCTCTAGACCACCGTCGACAACAACAACATCCTTTGATTATTATATAGACTATCTTTCGGAACTAAACCTCGTTCTCAGATCTAAGTCAAACTCACTGCGCTCCTTCGGTCATGTCCTTCTAGCGGCAGTTATTTAAAGTGTTGAACGCTAAGAAGCTAGTTATAACCCAGATGTCCCGTCGAATATCTAACCCTGTTATATCTGCTCTGTAATGATCGTACCTGCCAGCTAGTCAGTCTTCACATACATCCGTGATGAGCTTCCGTGATGAGCTGCAACTCGTCTTCACAGTTACCAGATGGCACCGTGTAAAACATCAATAGACCTACAGTGAGACAACTTCTGGAAACTGAAAAGAAACGGATTAAATAACATTTTTCGTTTGTAAGTCAAATTATACATGGTAAAGTACTTTTTTTTTATTGGGGCTTTAAGTCGCTTTCAAGATTCCTTCACTTATATCACGACTTGTCAGTTTAGGGCAGGAGGAAACCTGCAACATCCGTAGCGCTGAATGTTGCAGTAAAC
>JAUTBT010084021.1:0-12632 GCA_032361225.1 Lepetodrilus schrolli | reverse complement strand
TTCAACTCTCCTATGGAGGAGGAAGGCTGGAGAGACGACGAGTGTAGACTCTTAAACCCCTTGTGACTACCATAAAGGCTAAAGAGAATAAGCAATTCGTATTCACCATGTTCTGGTAGTTCGATGCTGTATCCCCTGGAAGTGTGGGTCTTCCTCGCAGTCTTTCACCTAACAGGTGCCGGGGAGCAAACCCTGGTTGGCTTAGGTGGGTACAATGGTCAAGGCCCCCTGTTAACTTATTTTCGTGCAAAAATGTCATTAAATTGTATGGCCGTTGCCCTGGTCATATCGTTAACAATTCATTGTGGAGGACTTGCTGGGCCGCCACTACTGGCAGCCTGGCAAGGCCCTCCACATCCCGTGTCATATCCTGTAGATAGAAACGGGAGAAGGTAGATTTGTTACGCCAAAAAGCTGCTCTCAAGATGTTCTCTATTGAAATGGACCTAATGTGTGCCAGGGATGGCTATATCTGGCGGAATTGTGGGACTATTCAAGTGTGTTTTATTGTAAGTATCTCAGAAATAGAAAATAAGGAGAAATAATTTTCTCCCACCTACCTACAGGATGTGTGAATCATGAATGCTATACATCTTACTACCTACAGGATGTGTGAGACAAGACATACTGGGAAGCAGCATATATGTTTGTATGCAGTAGGTTTAAATGCCAGTAGTTTTAAAATTTTGTAAATATATATATATTTTTTTTAAATATTTTAAATTGGGGTTTAGAGCCGCTTTCAAGATTCATTCGCTTATATCACGGCTTGTCAGTTTAGGGCAGGAGGAATTTAGGGCAGGAGGAAACCTACAACATCCGTAGCACTGAATGTTGCAGTAAACCTGCAAGCATCGGCTAGTACTGACAGACCAAGGATGATAACTGCATTGCCACTCTACAGACAGTGCATCCTATCAATATTGTGTCAGAAAGGTAACTTTCTCGAACATTGATACCAGGCCCCGGGGCAGGATTTGAACCTGGAACCTTTGGCTCCGAAGTCCAACGTTCTACCACTGTGCTACCACCCGCGCCATGCCAGTAGTAGTTAAGTCACTGGAAGTTAGGATTGAGGCAGTGCATGTTGTCTCTCCCAACACCATCATTTAGTTATACCTCATAAATATCATCAAAATATTAGACATAATAATTAATTTCCCATTCTTGATATAATAATGTCCACTGCAAAATCAGCTGATAATATAATATATGGTCTGTGGTGTACAATGTATGTATCATACTGTAATGACAATGTTGTTCAACTGGCAGAAACATCTAATTTTTGCATCATAATAATAATAATAGTAATAATATTAATTTAAAAAATATACTACTACTACCACTACTACTACTACTACTACTACTAATAATAATAATAACAATAATAATAATAATAATATACTACTACTACTAATAATAATAATAATAATAATAATACTAAAACTAAAATAACAATTACAAATAATAATAATAATAATTTTTTTGTGACCATTACACAAGGGTTGATTACATCCATAAGAGTATACATTGTTGCATTATTTGACATCTTATAAAAGTTATCAACGCCAACTTCCATCCATTCTGAACACCCTTTGTTCACATTCGGAAAAGAAATGTGATCTTACTTTTGTAATTACTACTTGACCTTTCCGGATTTTACTGCTATCGACCCTTGTGACTTGTCGGCAGGTCAGCTGAGATGTTCAGCGAGTCCCAAGCTACAGTATGTAAGATTTAGACCTAGTATATAATAAGTCTCATTTCTGCATGGTAATGATGGTTATATTGATAGTTTTTCCAACATTTATTTTATTTAGCAAGGTAATATAATTCAATGTTTAGATTGTACTTGAAGTGTTTCTTTAAAGCTGTAGACTAGTGAAAGTGGCAAAATCGTCTTTGCATAGGTCAAAGTCTATAATGAAGTTGTCATTTATAGATACAGCGGTGTTTTTTAATTGATTGTTTCAGATCTAGCTATTTATGAAACTGACGTCACTTCTACGAATTCATTGCGATGCGTCGAGTGTTTGCGATCTCTGATATTCACATAGATCATGCTGAGAACCGAAGTCTCGTCTACAGCTGGTCACATGACCAGTTTAAAGACGACGCGCTGATCTTGGCAGGCGACGTCACAGACTCCATGTCCCTGTTGAAGGAAACCCTCCAACACTTGAATAAAATCTTCAGCAGAGTATTTTTTGTTCCTGGTACGTATCAACATTCGTACAAATAGGAATTAAAGGCATACACTCATGTTTTGTTGACATGGTCAAACATATTTTTACCTGAAAGTATGTACATTTGATTTGTCTATACAAATATATTGGACAACAAGCTACATTTTCATATTTTATATTATCTCACGACAAGATAAATACAAACATTTTCATCTAGTCACTAAATGAAAACGAAACGTTTGCTGATGTTACCTTCGGATGTGATCGTGCTGGGATGCGCTGTCTGTACTGTGGGCGTGCAGTTTTCTGTGGTTTGTCAGTACCAGCCGGTGCTAACAGGTTTACTGTAGCATTCAGTGCTACAGGTTTGACAGGTTTCCTCCTGCCATTAATTGATGCTGTGATATGAGTAAAAGAATCTTGAAAGTGGTTCTATACTATTACTCCCAACAACAACAAAACAATCAAAATCTAATTACTATTTATTAATTAAGCAGGCCCTAAAATAGAACATGTTATCCTACCTTACATGTAAGTCTGTTCCAAATTTCCTGGTGTTATGACAAAGGCATAATGTCTTTCTAACAAGTCAAGAGTGGCTGCTATGAGGTCACAGTGATCAATGAGGTCACAACTTTTAAGTATGGCCAAACTGGCTTACGACTTTTTCCAGGGAGACAAAACATTTTGATTGAATTTAGACATCATGTTCACGTATAGTAACATGACAGTTAGACTATCCAAAGTCTCAGAGGGTGAAAGTAAATAGTTTAAATATAAATTATATTGATTGGTATTATGTTTATATGAAAGGAGCCGCTGAAATTCTTTATCCCCCAGTATTCTAGACTTGCTTATCTGTTCTAGGGTGATATTAGTATTTTGAATAGGAGTATTTGGGTGAGAACAGACTACATGACAGTAGGATAATTTCGTTGTCAACTCGTCCCTTGGGTATATGGAATAATGTACACTGCTTGGGAGCCTTTGGACCCCTCACCTAAAAGAGGTACAAGGGCTCTCAAACAGGGGACATTATTCCATATACATCAAGGGAAAAGCTGACAACATATTATCCATCGTCAAATTATAAATCCTGTCCCATGAGCCCTATATCAATGTTTGTGAAAGTTACGTTTCTGACGCGATGTCTGTAGAGTGGCAATGCAGATGTCCTTGGTCTGTCAGTACCAGCTGGTGCTCGCAGGTTTACTGCAACATTCATCACTACGGATGTTGCGGGTTTCCTCCTGTCCTAAATTGACATGCTGTGATATAAGTGAAAGAATCTTGAAAGCGGCTCTAAAAATCTAATTATATACTCAAGAAAGTATGCATGTAATCAATAGTAATGTATTTCATAAACCAGAGGACATTCATGGCAGAACATATGGAATTAGATAACCACACCATTTAGGAGGAGATGTGCGTGCAATAATATCAAAAGTTGTGCACGTGTTTGGTGCCAATGAACAATTACTGTGACCACCCCATGAAACAAAAATGTCAACAAATGAAGAAGGCATAGAATTAAAGGCTCGCAGATGGTTCCTGACTATCTGAGCGTGAATCCGGAGCTGTTGGGCAAGAATGATAGCTGTTTGAAACCCGGTTCCTGAGAGTGCTGGTTTTGATATACAGTTCCTGAGAGTGCTGGTTTTGATATACAGTTCCTGCACAGCCGACATAACTCATGGACGGCCGTTCCAAGGGTGGTAATTGGTGGATCCAGTGGTCTACAAACGATTGTTCAGTATCTGTAAAGTGACTCTGTTACACTAAAACATCTGGCCATGTCACTGACACTGCACCCAACATCAAACATCCCAACTGTCATAGGCGTGGCATAATCAAACAGTATTTTATAGGCTTTATTTATTGGTTTTTCGAAGGTGTGCACTCATGAGGATAACCTAGTAAAATGTCGAGTGTATGCTTTTATTTTGGTGAAATGGCACATTAAATAAATATTCAAATATTTCAACATGCATACTTTCTTTTTTTGTTGAGTATATGTTCATCAACTTACAAAATCATTGAAGAATTAATCTTAATAAAATATCAATATTATTTTTAATCGCATATTTCTATTTTTATTTGTAGGTAATCATGAACTGTGGCTTCGAAACACGGAAAGTGACATTGATTCCATCGACAAGTTCCACAAGATATTGTCCTTGTGTAATGACATTGGCATTGGAACAAAACCGGAACTATTTCCATTGTCCGATATAGAGAATGTTCACATCGTGCCTCTGTTTTCCTGGTACGCAACTCCAGAAGAAGACATTGAGGACTCCTTGTACATCAAACAATCAGAACCAGATGCCCAATCTCATGCAATGTGGATGGACAACCATTTATGTAAATGGCCGAATTTGGGAGATTCGTCGCGATCCAAATACTTTTCGAATTTGAACTCGAAAAAACCTCCGAGCGAAAACAATGTGCCCGTGATATCTTTTAGTCATTTTCTTCCCAGAATTGACATTATTCAACCGACAGAGGACGAACTTAAAGAAATGGATACCAAGAGAATCAAACTCGGGCTTGAATGTTTGGAAAGCACCGACAAAAAAGGGAGTCTTAATCAAAACAAATTCAATTTCTCGCTGTACGCTGGCTGCAAGGTTTTAGAAACTCAGCTTCGACAAATTGGTGCGTCTGTCCATGTGTTTGGACATCAACATCGAAATAAAGATCGCGTGATTGATGGTGTGCGATATGTTTCTCATTGTATGGGATATAAACGGGAGAGAGATGCAGGGCTGGTAACTAGAATGAATCAACAATGTTTGCCAAAACAAATATGGCCACCAATATCCTGAACAGCAGAATGATATGGGTCATTAATAATGGTGCTATTTGGTGCAGTTTAAGTATGCATTAAACATATATTATATATCTGTATGTTCAATGTTGTTTGTCCAAAATTCTGGTTTTATGGACTTGGATAACTTGTACCTCCAGGGCAATCTTATTTTCAAAATACCATAAATGGAGGACAATTATTTTCTACATACCATATATCACGTTAATTGGTATATAGATTGTAACCCTCCAACTGTTTTTAATTGGGGTTTAGAACTGCTTTCAAGATTCTTTAACTTGTATCACGGCTTGTCAGTTTAGGGCAGGAGAAAACCAGCAACATCCATAGCGCTGAATGTTGCAATAAACCTGTCGGCACTGACTGGTACTGACAGACCAATGATGAAAACTGAATTGCCACGGTACAGACAGTGACTGCATCCTATCTTGTTCACGTCAGAAAGGTATTTTTTCACAAACATTGATGCCGGGACCCTGGAACGGGATTTGAACCCAGGACCTTTGGCTTCTGGGATCCATAGATTGTGTTCCTAACTGGTACATGGTATTGAATGCTGTCGAGCCAATCAGTGGAATGCATTTTAATCTTGGTTTCTTATCCAGAATATCAAGCTCTTCTGTTGACAAGGATCAACTTGACATCGCCTTTTCCAGTCCATACATTTATTTTCTTCATGAAACTTGCCTACAATTTGCCAATTTACAAAATAAAAATTAGGTACCGTAGCATGTATGCTCTAATGCAACAAAATCATATTATTCCAGCATGTCGACATTAATATCTATCTTCTCCAGGAAACTTGTGATGGTAGTTTTACTTCTGGGGAAGATACATGATGAAATTACATGATAATAATAAATGCTACTTATGTGCCAAAACCACCCTGTAAGGCATGTAATGCTCAAAATGCCAGATTACTACCCCCGGTCAATGGATCAGTGTGCACTCAGCCTTCCTGGGGATGATACAACCCAAGCTGGTGTTTCCAGCACTACAAGGTTACCATTCACATGACGATGTCATCCTTCCAGGTACCCATTTTCTGCTGGGTTAACAGGATACCTTGGAATAAATCACAGACATTTCTTAAGTTCTTAAATATTTATTTCTGTAAGTGTATGCACTAAATGTGATGCAAAAAAAATAAATAACAGAAGACAGAGACGCTAAACATGTTTGGCACATTCAGGTACTACGTAATTAGTGCTACAGAGAAAGATACTCTTACAGTGCACAGAATGAAGAAATATATTTAAACAGAATATATTCCATAAACTGAAGTGCAAAGATACCACCAAAAGTAAAGGTCTTAATAATTCAGATACCATGTATTATTTCAGTTTTGTTTCAAAATTTAATTTTTCTTTCATAACGGTTCAGTTATAAATATATGTATTCAGGATAAACCTGGTAAAATGACAAATGAAGAAAATGCAAATCTTGCCAATACCGAACACACATAGCAAGATTTCAATTTTGATTGTGTAATGTGACAAACATTATTCATCATTAAACATGTTAAACGATATTTGGGCTAAACATTTACATATGAATCAACTATATATTATTTTCAACAATATGTATCCATTTATTAACAATTGAATTCTGAAAATTCAACAATAATTTCAATTTGTATAAATGAAAACTTGCATCATAAATTGATTGGATTTCCACCCCACCCCTAATTTCTTCTCGAAAACAATGTCATACTTGATAGTAAAATTAGTATATTTTCTGGTTACACTGGCAACAAATTATCACTTGAATTTCTCTACCTTCATTAGTTTCAATTACCACAGCATGAAATATTCTGATTTGTGTGAAATGTTTCAGAGTATTTAAAAATGAACTGAACTGAATGAAACAATTCACGAAAAATAACATCCATGTAAGCTACACCTACACATAATAAGCTGACTAACATTTGGTGCCAGAGATTATAACAATGAAATGTAATAAATTGAAACAATGTTCATACATGTATTTAAACAGACCAGCTGTAACACGGGCTGGAAACGACTCCACAAACACAATAAGATGCCGACCTCGGTCGAAAACACAATTAAGTGACTCGTCAATTCCAATGATTTGCTATATATGCCTTCTTGGTCAACAAAAAAACAGTAACATGTCATAATAGTGTGACAAATATAATGATAGAATACTCTGTAAACTCACTTCAAACACGACTCGGGATGTATATATTCATAATATATTTACAAAGAAACAATGGTTATATATGGCAGAGAGGAACGTCATTGAGTGGAATAAAACCATTCTTTAGAGGGTGGTGAAAGACCATAGTGGGTAGATACAAAAAAAAACTATACCATGATAAGAGGTGGAAAACTTCACATGCACCAATAAGATGTAATCATCCATTTGTGTATTTTTGTTTTATTTTTAATTTTTTGTATTTAGAAACGTAAAATAATTTTTGCTATTTTATATAAATGATCAACGCTGCCTGACTGGCAATTTTTTTATTTTTTTTACTGAATCCTAATTTTCAAATTTTGTTTGTGTATTCATACACACTCCAAATTTCGAAAGATAAATGAATAAAATAGCAAGGATCAAATAAGTTCACTACATTGAGCCATGTTGATTTGGTTTTTCTTGTCTTTCAATACCTAAATGAAGACAGGAAATGTTAATATTCACAAAATAAATCTTGATAATCACAGGAATTTTTCTCGATTATCTTGACAATAAAGGCAATGGTTGTCTCGACAAAATGTCAATCACATCGCTACTGATGCAGACCCCTAGTGAAGAATGTCAGCTCTAGTCATAGAAGTATCTGTGTTCAAGGGAATTTCTCAAGTTTCTCGAGCTAAATAACAAGTAATTCTTCATGACTGACGCTCTCCTCTGCCACTGATTGTGACATAAAACGCCAGCAATCGATTAAGTGAAAACTAGAAACACGTGACGAGATACAATAATAATAATATTCATACACAAGGAAGATCTAATTTTTCAAGATACACTTAAGTCTTGATCTCACTTTCCGTTACCCGTCTCAAACAATAAAATGAGAAAAGTCCCGAAATAACTCGAGATATTTCAATAAAGAAACGCTCTCATAACGGTTTGGAGGGTAGGGGGTAACAATAGCACTAGGATACTGGGAAAACCAACCACGAAATACAATATTTCGGACATTGGCATTTTGCTTGCCAAGCAACGTGTCTATCAGCAGCTCAAAGTACAATAGCTAACAGCATGGATGCAATGCCCAATTGGCGCAAATCTGCAAAAACAACACGGACTGCTGGAGGGACAAACACACACACACACACGCAAGAGATGTGCAAATACATTCACTGTACTCGTAGATCACTAAAGCACAAATTCAATTAAAAGATTTGACAAAATGCCAAAAAGCCAAGTGTCTTTCATAGCATTACATTGGCAGGTGCCCCAAATCTGGATACACTGAAGTGTTAGCCAAAAAGAAAATAATTTTATCAGCATGTATATATATATTTTTCTGATGTGGCTTCCATGTTTATTGTTAATAATTTCATGACACTTGGCATATTATTTTCAATTGTGGCAATTTCCCACTTAAAATCCAAATGAAAAATATTTTCAGAGATTCAAGTATCCTGCACAGATTATGCAGGTATTGAGGAAATCGTAATCCATTTTCATAGCCGCGACTGCGTATGTTTGAATAACAACACAGTGACCAATTTCAGAAACAAAAACGAAACTCAAATTGCTTCCAAAATTGATCAGAAAATTTTGGCAATATGCTGCATCTTCAGTAATATTTCTACATTAAAGTATACAAAGAAGCAACCGTCCGACCCCTTTTGGACATCAGCCCCTGAATACACTTTCAAATATTAACTGGAGATGCAAGCAGACTGCATGGGAGACACTCAATATCAGAAACAGGCCCTGACCCCTCAAAAACTTGCCTCGTCAGTTGAGTGTCCAATCCTCAAGCCAAAATGAACAATCAAAAATATTCCCTTTGATTCACAGCTCCGAGATCGGGGCTGTGAACCAATGCATGTCTTCTGATTCAAATCTTGTCACTTGGTGGCATTGGGACGAAGTGGGTCCCTGACCCTTTGGACCCCTTTCGTCTCCCAAGGCCTGTGCAGTGATGGCACAGTCGCAGCTTGGGGTGGAGAAGGGAAATCAGGGCTTGGTGGGGGTGGTTTTGAAGAATTGGGACAGGGTATTATGAATCTGGGCGTAGTGGATGGAGAGAGGAAGGGGTGGGGAGACGGAAGAAACTCGGGGCTTTTGGAAGAGAATCGGAAAAGTGAGAATGGGAGGGGAAGATTAATTGGAGGAGAAGAGTTGGGGAGGGAATGTAGTTATGGTAATCAGGTTTGCGTTCAACGTCTCAGATGCTTGTAAGCCCGCTAACTAAGCGGCTCACTTGCCATCTTGAACGGTTCCACTAAGTAAGATGGTTCAAAATGGCTGTCAACAGTGCGTGCTGACGTAAACTTTAGGGCGCGACTTTCATTATGGGCGTGTCTCGCTGTAGTGGACGTTCATTTGTGACATTTAAACTTTCGTCATCCATTTGAAATAGTATAACTTACAAGTACTTGTTTATTTACCTCAAACTACAACTATCAGTAATTCAGCCGCCATCTTTGTCAGCAAAGAAATCATCTTTCAAAAGGGCTGAGAGGGCTTGCAAGTCGCTTAGTAAGCGGCTTGGCACGTGACCCATTCAACGAGCAAATAGCTTAAGCTGCTTAATGCCTTTGACACATTGAACGCACCCCAGATCTTGTGGGGTTGGGTGGATCGAATAAAGATGGCTTGTTAAGGGAAGGGGAGATAATCAGGGCTTGGGAAGGTGGAACATCTTCCGCGACAGGTATGTCTGCAGCTTGGGTGGCACCGGCAGCTTGGGAATCAGCTTCACAAAGTTGTCGTGGTGACACACCTGCTGCTGGATGGTCTTGCGGCAGAGGTTCATCAGAGAGTGGGGCGAGTTCATGTTGGTCTTGTACCACAGCCGGAAAGAGTCGTCGCAGTCCGGAAACGACAGCATGTCGGCTGGGATCCCCGGCCCCTTCCAGCGCAGCCAGTCCACCAGGTTCAACATGTCGCAGCCCGCCGCGTACAGAACTTTGATGCACGGCACCTGGTACTTGAGGTCCTCGTAGTACAGTCCTGTGCTCAGCGAGCTCACACACACATACAGTGGCGTGCGGCCCTTGTTGTCCATGGCATTGATGTCGCTGTCTGCATTCAGGAGTATGCGGATCATGTCCTTCAGCTTCCAGTGGGCCGACACGTGGATGGGAATCTTTCCTGACTTGTCAGAACTGGAAGAAGGAATTTTGGTTTATTAGGAAATTAATTTTTTTTTTTTTATATAGAAGTGAGATCAAATCTTTCCTGATTTTGGTTTTGATTTATGGAAATTTGATTAACCCTCTCCATGCTGGAGGCAACCGGAGATGCCAAAATAAGCTGTGTCTGTGTCTAATACAGAAGGGAGAGGGTAAAAGTAGTTAGATTTATTAGACATCTGGTATACATTTTTGATTGAAGTGAGACTGATTTATAAGAAATTTAAACTGACAAGTGTTGTTGATTTATTTGAAATTTCATATGAATGTCTGATTGGAGTATAGATAATTAACTAGCAATTTGATGTAAATTTGTTAGAAATTTAATAATATTAATGTTTGATAAAAGTGTTGTCGATTTCTTAGAAATAATATATTAATAACAAAAGTTCAATCTGATTCTGTACAAAAGTCAAAGATGAGATCATTTTAAAAAAATACAAATTATCTCCCTTTGACATATTCTCAAACATGGACTGTCTCCATAAATTTGTGTTTACATTCCATGCACACTTCATCAATCTTAATGCTGAGTGAACAATTAATCGATAGCCTTTTAAGTTAATTGTAATTAATTTATAACAAAAAGCTTACATGTGAACTGAGGCCCCAGCAGCCAATAAGCGTTCAACGGCAGCATAGCTCGAGTGCACAATAGCATTCTGGACACAGATGTACAGTGGTGTCTGATTTTCTAGGTCAGCTTTGTCAATATCAGCACCTGAAATAAACAATGTCAGAAGAATAACAAAATAACTCATTGGAAAAACACTTTAAGAATCATGACTGGAATTTGCTTGCTATACCCAACTATTTTTGTTTTAACCCTTTACCTATTAGAGTAACCTGGCTACATAAAGCCTGGCGACATCATAGGGCTTACATCATACGGTGTTTTTGTAGCTGCATCATTTTAAGCACTTGCACACGTATTACTGAATTAATAACAGCGCTCTAGCAGTTACTCCAAATTTATATCAGGCAAATACAAAAGGACAAGTATTTGAAACACATGTGTGAACTGATCTATCAGTTACTAGGCCTTCACAGAGGGGAAATATTCCACTGATCTATCAGTGACTGGACTTAAGGGGGGGTGAAATTTTCAACTGATCTATCAGTCATCGGGCCGTAAAGGGATAATATTTTGTGTGTGTTCTGGCTTAGAGCTGCTATATTATATTAAATATTCATAATTTGTACAGCACAATATATAAATTGGCAATTATTTATACAGGTCAATTTCTAATACTAATTGCTTTCATTCTACAGTTCGATATTTATTTAGGTCTATCATGTGCACTGAATATCCATCATTTGAACACATTTATGACCTAAAAGTTACAGAGTAGTGCTAGAGGAAAATTAAATTCAAGCTATTTAGGTAGAGAATGTAAACTCACCAGCTTGTACAAGTATGTCCACTAGAACAGGTCTGCCGTGGTAAGCAGCTTTATACAATGGAGTGCAATTTCTCTTGTCAGTTCTGTTGATGCCAGCACCAGCTTTCAACAAGATCTGTAATAACAATAATCAGTGATGATGATGATAATAATAATAACGCGCATAATTTTAGACATATCCGCTTTAACGATTCTGGTGATAACCTTCACGGTGACATGTGCGTGGCTGTTGTTTTATTTACGTACTTTACGTTGTATCGCGATCTATACATGATTCATCTCTGAATCGAACAGAAATTTAAGCACACGATCCATATAAAGATTTTATCTGGAGTTTAGTCAGCACAAGGTCTAGTACTCTTGTTTGCTATCACCGGAACATGGTAGATTCTGGGTAATTGTTGGAAATTCTAAAAATAAACTTACAGCCCCAATAGGACACTTATATAGTGCATTATTCCATGTGAAATGCATGCTCAAAGTGCACCAAATGTTATATAAAGTTGTATCCATGTCTAGGGAACAATTCGCTCTGAACACACAATCACCTACACAGGGTTTAGACAGAATTGCAGGGATAGGAAATTACAGATAGGTGTTTCTGAACAGATGAGTTTTCAATCCGTAACACATGATCATACAGCAGCTCTTTACACAATTCCTACAGATGATAAAATGTTTTATTCTTTTCTTCTTCTGATGCAATTTGTCATCGTCAAAATCAGAGCAAGTCCTCATTGTGAACGGTTTTAAAATGAAAATCACTGAAATTGGTTCACTAGTTTTTATTTAAATATTTTTTTTTATTGGGGTTTTAAGTCGCTTTCAAGATTCTTTCACTTATATCACGACTTGTCAGTTTAGGGCAGGA
>JAUTBT010084020.1:0-12633 GCA_032361225.1 Lepetodrilus schrolli | reverse complement strand
CTACTACTACTACTACTACTACTACTACTACTACTACTACTACTACTACTACTACTACTACTACTACTACTACTGCTTCTACTACTACTTCTACTACTATTACTACTACTACTACTACTACTACTACTCCTATTACTACTACTACTATTACTACTTCTTCTATTACTACTACTACTACTACTGCTTCTACTACTACTACTACTGCTACTACTTCAACTACTATTACTACTTCTTCTATTACTACTACTACTACTACTACTGCTTCTACTACTACTACTGCTACTACTACTCCTATTACTACTACTACTATTACTACTACTGCTACTACCATTACTATTACTACTACTACTGCTACTGCTGCTACTACTACTACTACTGCTCCTACCACTACTACTACTACTACTACTACTGCTTCTGCATTGTTTATAAGACTATTGCCAATGTTAGTACTACTACTGTTACTACTTCTACCACTACCAGTCCGCACTCCAGAGTAGCATACGCGTATATAACTGTATGCAAACTTACAGATGGAATCTAGCCAAACGTACATCATTCATACAGACTACTCTATACAGTACAACGCAAACTCAATTCATCCCCGAAACATCCTACAGCGATCATTATCAATCCTCGAATTGATCGTTCATACGATGTTGGCAAAAATACCTGCTACGATGTAAAATTTCAATTACTATTTGATATGAAGAAGTTCTCCGAGTGCAGACTTGCCTGCAATGTACACAGACTACAGGAATTGTGTTCGTCTTCTTATGCCGAGGGCGAGACTAACTCCTCTGCTGATGGCGCCAGGGGAGGGCAGGTTGAGGTTCCTTCTACAAACATACACGCTGCGCTTCTGCGCGCACTGGCACGTTCTACTTGTCTCCCGATCACGCGTGGTTTTGTTCTACGATTTCGACTCCACTTACAAAATACACTAATCAGGTTAGATTTTCTCTTACGTGTACGCTAGAGAATGTTCGGTATAGGTGTACGACCCCAATGTTATCCGTGCAATAGTCCAATTCGCAGGTTGTCCTTATTAAAACAACGTCTCTGATGTACCCGCCGACTCTTGATGCGGTTGACTCACGTTTCACGAAGGTTCGTACCGGTAGTCCGGGCTGAGCTCGAGATTTACGTCACTCCCTGCTATAGTAAAAGCATGACGTAAGGCAGGATTTACTTTCGGTCTACAGTACGACCATTTCGTGAAACGCATTCCAGTTTTGTAACATGACTTGAAGCCACGGTACTTCCATACGACATGATCAGTCTATGTGACGTGCGCCTGGTATACGGCATCCTCGAAAGCCCGACCATTATGACGGGTTCTAACTAGTCATAAGGGCTCTGTTTCTAGGATGGGTATCCGGAAGAACGGTTCTTGGTATCGTTTCACGAAGCTACGAGACCAATGTGCTCTTTTAGTGATCGCTTGTAAATAGCTCTTACGAGATCGCTATGGTCTCATAATTGATATGCGAATTTCGTGAAAAGATACCCCGACTCGTAAATGTTTGTGTTTATAAATAAGGAATACTGACTAAGTTTGGTGTTTAACGTAACTGGAAAAAATATGGCGGCCATACGTGGCGATGACTAAGGATATACGGTCAGTATACGTCAATGTAGATGTTCGTATTAGGAATTACTCTGAGTACTTAAAGATACGACAATGCGCAGTTTTGTATTAAGATGTACTTCAGTAGACCTACTTGAGTATACGTCAATATACATTTGTGTATGAACAAATACTGTTAGTACCTCAATATACGCCAAAGAATGAAAACATGTTTGTACGTAGAAGTATGATGAATACGTGTTTGCGTTAATTAGTAATATCAGTACTGTAGTGTTTTAATTAGTACTGTCAGGATTGTAGTGTTTTAATGAGTACTATCAGGATTGTAGTGTTTTAATTAGTACTATCAGGATTGTTAGTACTATCAGGATTGTAGTGTTTTAATTAGTACTGTCACGATGATAGTGTTTTAATTAGTACTATCAGGATTGTAGTGTTTTAATTTGTACTATCAGTATTGTAGTGTATTAATTAGTACTATCAGGATGTAGTGTTTTAGTACTATCAGGAGTATAGTGTTTTATTTAGTACTATCAGGATTGTAGTGTTTTAATTAGTACTATCAGGATTGTAGTATTTTAATTAGTACTATCAGGAGTATAGTGTTTTAATTAGTACTTCGTTAGATTTATTCAGTAGACCTAATTTCAATATAGTATGAAGAATTTCTATTTTACCATAAAAAAACAAACAAGCAAAGTGAATACTCTATCAGCTCAGACTGTCGGATATGTTGCTTACATTTCTTACATCCTGTCCTATTTACAGTGACTTTAAAGTGGGCACCAAGACACACCGTGCACTTTAGAATTAATTATAAGAAATCGGCAAGCGACGTATGTAAACATAGGACGTAAGCAGCTACCTCGGGTCACCAAACATAATCAAAGCCGGATTATTTGGTAAGACCGTCTTGTAATGTATTTGGTGATAAAGAATAACAATTCCGAAGAATGGTTCAACGCCGAGGACGGATATTACAAAAGATCTGTGATATATTTTCACAGCGTTCAAGACAGCCGTCTGTAGTTGCTTGCCACGGGTCATTCTCCAGCCTACGGCGATTGGAAACGTCGACAGGCGGAAAAATTAAAACCGCTGTTAAATTAAAGAAAAATAAATGTCGTAATGGATACGTTGTTTGAATCCGAGTGATTAGATGCAATAGCCTTACAGGTGTTTGTGTATAGTCGGCCACGCTAGAAGGGATCTCTTCAATATTTAACAAGTGGTTTAGGATGGTAATGACATTGTTGTTAGAAGGTATTGAATGATAACGTGTGCTGATGTACTGTTTACATTATTGAAAAGGTTCGGTGCTTATAACAACGTTATATTAATTAACTCTATAACACTTCAGGAAGGAATTCAGGAAATATCCTCGCAGAACCAGTATTGGGTGATAAACGGATGTATTGCATACTTCTTATCAGGTTCTCTTGTATTTTCAGACTCGGAAGGTACAGGTAGCAACAGACGGGAAACGAGCGGCCATGTTACGGGGTAATGTATTTTCCATGACCTAAAACAAAATCCTGGAACGCCGACATCCTTTTTTTCGTTTGATACATGCCGCGGTGATATACTGTTGTTACAAGGATTAAGAGGGTGCGAGTGCAAGTGAACGTAATGTAAAATTAATATAGTTTAATATATTTATTGTAAATTTGATAATGTTTTAATTAACGGATGTTTTTCTCTCTCTCGCCGTTTTAGGTTCAGAAATCCGTTGCCGACATCAAGCACCGAGCGGCAATCACCACTGCATCGATACCAGCCCTGCACAATACGTTGGGTTTTTTTTGTCTATTATAAATGTTTAAGTAAGGTGTGACCAATTGACAAGGAGCGTTAAATCAATTAAATTTGGCTGTTAACCATAGTGCAGCCGCAGAAAGAAAAAATCACGTTTTGTCGACATGCGGATGTGTGATCAATCGTAACTAACACCTTGTGTCGGCGTCCCGGACCTAAACACCTAAAACATAGACGTATGGGTTCATATACTAATACGTATACCTACCTATACATGTATTTTCTTTACTGTTATTCCTCGTTTTTTACCTTCATGTTACTTTGCAGAATTTCTGCAGTATGTTTCCACCAGTGATAAGTTGGTTTCCACACCCTCGTTATAACAACAGCGCTAACTGGGCAGCACATGTGTCCATGGAGTACAATGTTACATCAGGTTAGCTGCATGTTGTTATTATGTTTCCCGTACCCGTGCAATATCGCCATTCCAGTGGTCTAGACTACCTTTAAATAGACACTGGCGGTATTTAAATTGGAAAACGATATTGCTAAAATATCATATACCTAAGCGTTAGTCCTGGAATGTATGTCAAAAGACTCGTTTTTATAATATACGGCAGTTGCTTGGAGATTATTTAAAGTAATTTTAGCTTTCTCAATAGCCAAGAAAGCTCGTCTGGTAGAACACGTATTCTATATTTACAACCGAGTCGACAGCGGTGGCTTAGTAGGTTGCCAAACTCTATTGTTGATGGTGTGTTGTAGTGTAGATGTCGTGTATACATTTAGACCATTGCGTAAGGAACGTTTATATCATTAACGTATTTACATTACTATGCACACTGTATTACAGTAAGGTACGTGTTAACCAATGTAAATAATGTGTTAACGTACAGTGTTCGTCATTATGTCATCGATATTCGACGTCTAGCATTGTATGGCTATTGGTGAGCTCAAATATCTTTAAATATCTCCGTTTTTATGTTACAGTCAGTTAAAACAAATACTTTTTTTTCTAAAACATAATGTAATTTTGTAACTGAAAACTTGATTGACGTAATATATTATATTAGTGTATGCGTCTACTATCGTTATTCGCTGTCACTCAGAAGTTAATAAGAGAACAAACCAAGAGGAAATTCAACAATATCATATCTCCGTAGGAGAGTAATAAACATTTATGAAATTGTTTATTGGAAATGTAACCCTGGCGAGTCCGTGTATCTCTAACAGGCTTGTGGTACCTGGCGTGCGGCTTCATAAGTGGATGCCACTTTAATATAAACGCCAGATAGGAAACTATTATTAATGATAATGATGGATCTACATACCATCAAAACAGGTCACGGATCTGTAATCATCGTAATTGGAATTTAAATTGAATAGTGTTAGGTTATGGTATTTGGTATGACAGATGGAGCGTATTTTTTTTATATATCTCAGTTTGTCGGTGAATATTGAATCAACATTTGATTGTCATTTCAGCAGGAGTGATTGTTAATTATAGCGTACTGACATGTGAGCACGAATGGTTGTACATTATAGTGCAGCGAGCTGTAAATACGAGTAATTGTACACAATGTTGTACAAATCTGCAATGGCGTGTGTGGATAATGTGTGGATGAATATATAATACGTTGATGGTGTAAATCGGCGTAAGATCTTCTTTAAGTCAGTTGTATTCGCGCAATGATATCAGTAAGACATATTGTTAGTCATGATTGATTTATCTTGCGGTTGAATAACAGACAGTTCAACTCACTGATGTATGTCTTCGATTTCACTATTTTTCAGGTCAGCTTTGCTGGAATGTCACGTCATAGGCATCGATTTGCACTGAATAACAGGCTGTCCCGAGTCTGATGCCGGCTTATAGGTTTTGATAGTAACTCCATCTTTCATATCAATATTTAGTCCTAATTTGTACAGCAAACGATACGATATAGTTGTTGTCAATTGTAAAAGTTTAAGGGCCGTTCATGAAAAGATCCATTTCTGGTGGAAAACCAATACCTGTTGTTAAATAATTTGACAGGTCTTTGAGGAAATGTACTCATTTCCAGGACCATGCTCCTATCCCAGATGTTCGTCGGGGTAACGGTTGTGCGGAAATTATATTAACAGTGATTTGTGTACATATCAAACATGACAGGTGTTTGATGGGTGATAGCTGTTACTAGCCTATAGCACGGACATTCGAGAGTACAGCTACAACCAGCCCTCACTCTTTGACTAATAATCCCCAAAATCTCGCCCAAAGATAAGTTATCCCCACCCAGGCAACTACGACATCTCGACCCCCCTTCAAAGGCACCGCCGTATCCTTCATTGAGTACATCACGTATCCGTAAACGTTATTGACAAATTTGGAAATAGATTGTTTGTAAACAGAGATTATCGCACGTGCTAGGAATGAGTCTAGCTCCTGTTTAGTGGAAAATAGATAACATTGAATAATAATTTTACAATCGGAGAGAATTTCCGTCATCCTTTGAAGTGTCACGTACGCTACCGCGGATTGTTGTCTATTTCATTCGGCTGATGAGAATGAATAGATACCATCCCTATATTATTTCTCCGTTGAGAATTGACGGTGTTCATTTCGCGTTAGCAGCTACAATGGAGATCGTCGTAGAATAAAAAGACACAAAAGTGCATTGTGATAATATAATTGGACGTGACAATGCTACCACGTCAACTCCATTGAAATAATAACAATATCGTGTCTCTGTATAATTACGCTTATTGGTGTTTTTATTTGTGTTTAACCGTTAAGTTATTTATATCAAGAAATATGTGATATAATTATTACAGTTTTACTAATATTATTATCAATGTCATTACTAGATCGTGGCCTATACTATTATGCTAATCAATCAATATTGATCTGTATATTTTCACTATACAAATTTAATAAAAGATCGACAAGATGATAATAAATTATTGATTTATAATTTCAGATGTTCATCCATGTCGAGTAAATTATGATATCATAATTATAGGCGACAATATGTAAAATAAAACATGAATTAATAAACAAAACTCAAATTACAGTGTTGGTGTTTTTAATGGAAAATTCAACAAAATGTCAACACTACCAGACGAAAATTAATCAATAACACTTGATGCACAGTATGGACAGCAATTGATAACGCTCAAACCCTACCTACACATATGGTACACTATAAAATTGAATATTGCACCAAAGTATCGTACTTGCTAATGATAGGGAAATGGTATCACCGGGTGTTGATTTCATATACATTTCAGTTAAGTGCATACGGGACGATACTATATTGTTTAATTTGATTTACAAATATGATACGGTGAAATATGCCAATATACAAATAGAATTGATTTACAGGCGATCAACAAGTGTGAATAAAAAATGTAATTGCCTTAGACATTGATGAAAATTATTATGCTGTTTTAAAAAAAAAAGGAAGTAATGTTTTAATATACTATTCTTTAATGCATGTTATACGTGAATCACTGGCAGCTAGTAGTGGTTCTTGTTGGATGTGGAACCTAGTACACCAGAAACCAAGTACACCATAAATTTCAGAAACGTAGTACACCATAGACTTCAGAAACTTGGTACACTACAGACTACAGACACTACAGAAACCTAGTACACCAGAAACCAAGTACACCATAAATTTCAGAAAGGTAGTACACCATAGACTTCAGAAACTTGGTACACTACATACTTAAGAAACCTATAGTACACCGTAGAGTTCGGTCTCTGAAATGCCACTGATAATCGCATAATATTATTGTTCACTCATCATTCATCAAACTCCTTGTTCTTGGGGTGTTTCACGATACAGACGTGCATTCTACCCATATACAACATATTCTATTATGCTTGAGAGCGCGATGACTGTCGTCTATATGGCAAACAGTCACCGTACTATGTCTACAAGACAGCGGAGATAATGCATTTAATTCACTTTACATATAATGGAATAAATGAGATGTGAAAATATACATTGTGTCAGATGTTATTATAGAACTATATGTGCATGTAGGTAGTATGTGCTCTCTCTCTCTCTCTCTCTCTGTCTCTCTCTCTCTCTGTCTCTCTCTCTCTCAACTTTTTTTCAACTAAAGCCTAGCTATGTTGTGATAGTGACAAGTGAGACGTCTTGTAACATCATACTATCTAAATGACTCATACTTTCATACCCACACTGAACACGCTGAAACCCTTCAAATCCCTACAGGGTCTCTCTGCATCACTGCCCGAAAACACCCGGGCCCTAATACTTAATGCAGGAATGTCAAACGAGTCTGTTTTCCTTCGCCATTCCCAGGGATTTGGAACACGTGCTCTTCATAGCTTGTTATGCTGGCGTGTCCCTACATGACCGCACCCCCCTAAGACATTGTCAAAATTAGATGTCATCGCGAGGATTTTCCTCTATATCGAGTCTAATTCGTCGAAGCTTTTCATCAACACTCTCCACGCTTCGTGGCTGCACCACGGGTGATCGACAAATTGAATGCAAAGCCCCCGCGGGAAACTGCCACAGAGTAGTTGAAGCTTGTCGCATGTCATAGTTTTATTATTAACCCTTCAACAGCCAAATAAACGGGTGTCTCTCCGTGCTTGGCACCTGAGAATACCTACAGAGACTCCGACAGGAAATAATAGTATCCTCACTCAGGGTCAGCGATAGTCGAGGTGCGGCCCCCATCACGGATATTGTATCTTGGCGTATTCATGGGGGTGGGCAGCCATTTTTTCTTTCTTAATTGGAGAACCTTTCAAGATGTATTTAATCTACGTGTACTTCGTTTGAAACACTACGAATATCAGGGACGATTGGTACTCCACGCTTAAATTATTTAAATTAATTTTTAAAGCTCGTTATCTAAAATGTGTTCCTTTCTCTCTGCATTCACCATAAATCAGTTGCATAAAACAGAATCTGCAACATGTATTATGTGAATGAGGTTACAGATTATATGTTTTATGAAGCTGATCGATGGTGAATTAAGCTGATCTATGGTGAATGAAGGTGATCTATTGAGAAAATGCAGAAATTACATTCTCAGTCATTCACTATGTAGAATGATAATGAAGATACCATGTGGAATGTAATGATATGGATGTTTTACGTGTTTTCATGTCAGTTTTCATTGGGGGTGTGTGTGGGGGGGGGGGGTAGCTATATCTTATTGTGGTAATGTGTGTCTCATGCGTTAATCATTCATTAAGATACTATTCGCGCGCAACTAATCCCAGATGATCTGAACACTAATGACAATATACAAACACGCAGCAATACGTATTTTAAATAAATTCATGATTTCAACACAATCAAATATGTTTAGTATTCATGTTTTGTTTTGTTTTAAACGCAAACAAACTGTGTTCCGTACAGTTTCTGATCATGTTAGGCAGGACAGATATAATTTCTTGTTGGTACCTACAGCTGCCAATATATTTACATAATTGCTACGGTTCGTTGTCTATAAATACATGTATATCAATGCATTGCAACAAATGGAGCTTTGTAAGAATGTTAACTACTATCAATGAGACACTTTACATGTGCTATAACAGAACTGAACCATATTGCATATTGCACGTCGGTTGGTTCTATGTACATAGTTCGAATACAATTATGTGCCCGGGTCAATGAGATACTTTACTTAGGATAAGATGATGGGTTTCTCTATTACATACTGTACTGCGCGTTGGTGCATGTGGAACATTGGAATGGATGTACTGATAGTGTACAGCCGACATACTTATATGCATAAGCCGTGGTTATTTGGTATTTCCGTAAACACAAACCTGTTGCGATTATCCTCTCACCACGGAGGAATCTCTGCCATAACATTGAAATATATACCGATGAAACAAAGTACTCGTAAATGTTATTGCAGTGAATCTGATATGTAAGCAATTATTTCATTCACACGCAGATCATGCTTAGGCATTGTGTTTGATTAGTCTGTAAATAAACAATAACAATATTGGAAATAATATATCAGTGCACATTATTAACATATACCCTTGCTAATAATGATTTCACCCCCTAAGTCACTTTCTAATACCACGTGAATTACGATTGTATTAGATACCCGGTGGTGTGAACGAGCTTGTTAAGTGGTGAATATATTTGTATGCTTAAATTCCTATGTTTAATGCATTTTTCAAATACCTATTTTAATTATGTTCAAAATGCCAATTCTTACCATTTTAGGCGCTATTGCAAAATCCAGCAAGCAATCGTTACTCGTATGTCTTTTTGAAGTAAAATATGACAAATAATAGCAAATTGTTTAGGGGTGACAAACATTTTAGCAAGAGTATGTAATTAAAAACGCATACCAACGGAGTTGTGACCTCTCGTTTAACGAAGCCGTTTTCTTACAAACGATATTCGGGATGAATTTATTGATTTTATGACGATGATGACGAAGATATTATCATTGTTTAAACTGTGAAGTAGATATGTTTGTACTTCACACGCTGTGGTTATACGAACTTGAGTGAAGAAACTTTATATGTTCTGTTTTGTTCTGATAGTTTGACACGTTACAGTGTCAAGATCATCTTTGTACAGGTCAAAGCTAGGTCTCTAAAGAAGTTATTACATAGTATGATATACTATTTTCGTCCGACAAATATGATTTTGTTCTCACTTTTTTTTTACTAATCTATGAATGAGCTGTTTTCCTAAATTAATTACAGCATTGTGACAAAAACATAAGTTTATTCACAAATTCCTTCCCAATGTACCATAATTATTTGTGTTCATAAAATAATGGCGGTCCGCGGAGAAAAATTATGGTCAATCTATATTTTGAACAAAACACTCTTGCTATATTTAGAGCAGATTATAGGGCTGTTATCATTGACGACAGCGTCACCTTGTTACGTGGATGTTTTTTTCCTAGTTAGTAGTACATGTATTGTGTAGAAAAAAAATATGAAAAGAAAATGTAATGTTTCATGCAGAGATGATCTTGCCACTTTATGAAAATGTTTGTGAAACATGGTCCTCGACCTAGATGTGGAAACCGAAAGACGTAGCCTATCAATAAAGTATTCCGGAATATGGTTCGGTATTCTTTCAGTAATTACATGCACACCAGTATGCAGTTTTATTTTATATACGTTACTACAATGGACATAGCAAGTTGGAATATCAAGGAGAGTCATTATGCGTAATGCACAATATGGACGTGCGACAAGGATGGCTTTCCTCTCTATCTCTGTTCATTATTCTCTCGCACTAGATTTTTTTTGTTCAATGGCATTTAGCTGCGTTTCACTGTTCTGCTATTCTGTAACTCACGTCGCATTCAGCAACGTTATTTAACACTAACCGGTCTTTGTATGCGATTGTGTAGAACACGGACTAGTTGATAATGTGGTGAAGAGCCGAGATTTATTTGTAGGAACGCCAGATCGCGTGAATTCCACAAGCAGATCGTTTACTCTTAATAGGAATACACTGTGGAATTGTTCCAGGTTGAGTTTCGCTAATGGTGAAACAAAGTTCTCATTTCATAGTTCTCACCGCGACTCGGTCAAAACATGGCAATTTGCTGTATTATTACGCGCGCGATTTATGTTATTATCTCTGTCGAGTTGGAGATCCCTCCGCGATAAAAACAAAGCCCGCGGCGTTTCAGGGTCACGTGTCGTACACTATTTCGTCTTCTTGAATTTCGGGTATCGCATTCCGAGTTAATCCCGGAGTTTCCCAGTGTAGAATTACTAGCCTGTCACACCAAGCCAACGGTTCGACACATAATCGGGATTTTCGATCTTCGCCGCGACGTCAAAATTCAACGCTGTAAGACAAATGGTTGCAGTGCGTACTGCAAGGGCCAGTTGGGTCAAGGCGCGCAGGTAATACGACCCGTCCTGCTACAAACGTATACCACGTGATGAAATACCCCCTGCTGAGGTGGCCCGGATGAGCGATGAGCGTGACGTGTGCAGAGATGCCAATCTTACATCGCTTGTTCTATCCGCTTCACGTGTAGAGCTTTCATGCTTCCGGAATTTTAAAATCTTTACTTTTTAATGACATGTTGGTGCAGCAATTGATCGTGAATATGAAATGTCCCATCATTGTGGTATCTGTGTAGTTCTTTCAGTAGCTGCTTATTTAAGTAAATTTATTAAACCATTATCAAGGACAATAAGCAAGTGTCAAGGTAGTCAGTCAGAGTATACGATTCAGTTCACGAAACAGATTACCGTAACCCTTTACTTTTCAAATAATTTACTTTAATGGCAATTTACACGTCGGTTGAACAATTGAGAAGTTCATTAACAAATCAATATGACATCATTAAATGGTGTTCGAACATAGCATCATTATTGTAGCATATGGCAATATTGTGTAATTAATTCATCATTGTGAAACGTAATTACTACAGATGGTTCTAGATTCATACTTTAGTATATTGCATGACCTACGAATAGAAACGTTTTAATTTATCATATGATTCTGATGAACTTTTAACATAATGTCAAACTTTGTATAGTGAAACAAAAAGTTCTGTTCTGTTCACGTATTATTCGTATGCTAGAAAGTATATAATTATTTCTATGAACCCAGGGGGTATAGCGGATTCTCATATGAAGTCTTCGATGTTAAGACTAATTCCCTGATGTCCTCGCACTGTGGGTGTATGCAAGTTTAATGACAGCAAATGTTTGCATGGCGGAGTGTGTCTGCTGTTTCATGTGAGAGTCGTCGGCCGTATACACCGGTTAATTATTCATCAACAACTCATCTGAAATTCTCGGCGTTCTTCTTGCTATTAATATTCTCATAAATCAAACTATCCCACGGATATACCTTCGATTACAGCAAACGAATAGGGATCTACGAACCCGAGTGGAATGTATAGATGCTAGAATATTCAAAAGTACATATATTATTAACAACATATAAGATTCTAATTCATCAAACTAGAAAATGCCTTTCAAGTATTCCTGAGAAGCAACGATTACTGTCTTTACAATAGTATACGGCGTCAATAGACAATCATGCATATTACTTACCTTACACAGTAGAACGTTTTGAATTTGTCTTAATACAATAACTATTAAAATGATGCATAGAATTCAGTTGCACTATGTTGTCTTTGTTTTGTTTTTTGTTGTTGTTTTTTTAAATTTGAGTTTAGAGTCGCTTTCAAGATTCTTGCACTTATATCACGACTTGTCAGTTCAGGGCAGGAGGAAACCCGCAACATCTGTAGCGCTGAATGTTGCAGTAAACCTGCGAGCACCGGCTGGTACTGACAAG
>JAUTBT010084019.1:0-12633 GCA_032361225.1 Lepetodrilus schrolli | reverse complement strand
TTCTTTTCCTTTGGTGTATTTATCAATGAGTGAAGCGGTTTACAATTTAGTGACCTGCATGTATTCCTACGCGTAACATTATAAAATGTCGATTCACATGTTGATGTTTTCTTCTTATAGAGAAGTATTTAAGCTTGACATTAGATGATAAAGATATTATTAACCTCGTATCTTTAGATATCTTCTATATCCTGCATTTAGGGATAATCTCGTCTAATACAAATATTATACCTAACTGCAAGTTAATAATCTCTATTTATCTGTATACACAAAACGTGCAAATGATAATCATAGGACAAACAGGCTGATTCACGTTCTGATTCACGTTAAAACTTAAAAGCATGCATTATGTGATTTCTTCTAGAAGGGACATTACTCTGGGACATAATGGTAGCAGCGTCAGAGAGTTCCGGGATTTGCTCCTATCGTTTAATACTAGATCTAATTTAAAACATTTAAATTGCACATGTTTCAACGTCATATTTGCAACGTAATAATGTATGCATGTATGTATGGCCAGATTGACCTTTTCCCTGATGCTCTGTCTGTTTTCATATCCGACCCATTGGTCACCACTGACGAGGTATGGCACTCGCTGTTCTTCATCGAACATCAGAGTTGTATTAGGCCGCTTGATCAAATCGCAAATCTGTTCATATAAAACATCATATTTACGACATCTCTCCTTCTTTATAAAACAAAATGCCTATATTACTAAATGCAAATAATTAAATATAACTTGATGACAAATAATAATACAAATATGGTTTTAATATTTGAAAACACATTCGTAGCCTTATTTATGGTAAAACTATCTGGAGTACGTTTGCGTATACTAAGAACTACTGCTAATCCACAAACATTATAATAAAAACAGAAATAAGATTTTACTAGTTTTCTTTATGGATAAAAACTATATGGAGTACGTTTGCTAAGCATCGAATAGTACTGATCTCATGTATATATAGATGTATCACATAACATAGGGGTTTGGGAGTGCAATAAACCCATGCAATAAGTATTAATATTAAATATTAAATGGATTTATATAATTGTATTCATACGCGATATCAAAGTATTTTTGGAACTCTCTTAGAGCTTCTTCTTGGGACTTAATTTGTCGATATGAAATTAAAAGATTTCTTCAATTAAATATGCAAACACATTTATTAGTATTTACACATTTACTAGGAACTATATTTTGTAACTACATTTTCCTATAATGTGTTTGTGACTGAACATCGACATTACAATAGTTTCAAAAGTTATGTGATGACTAGAATCTCACATTCGTGGCAAAAATTATTTGATGTTCGGCAAAGCCTCACATAGTTAGTTTTGCCATCTCGTTTAATAAATTCAGTAATACATGACCAATCATATGAGATCCTCTATTTGCGAATACTAAAAACTACTGCTAATCCATAAACATTATAACAGAAATAAGGTTTTAATTGTTATAAAACAATTGTACAGCGTCATAAAATCCAGAAAGTGTATATTGTTGCAATGCCATATCAAAGAGACTCGAACAGAATCTTCCAAATGTAGAAACACAAAGAGGATGTCGAGATGGTAAAACACTAATAATGTTCTGGATAAAATCAGCTCAATTACTAGTGTTTTGTTTGTTTACATCGGATGTTAGTATCAGCAGGTAAATAGTATACGACATTTCTTGCGTATTATTAGCTTTATAGTATATTAGGTCAACCTTTTAGGCACTCGTGATCGACACATTCAATAATTAATTTAGAATGTTACTTGGGGAATTTGATGCATGCAAAACAGTATTCTTGCAAGTATATCTCTCTATCATATAAATTGCACATACCAACAATAAACAAAAACGAACACATTCTGTGTGAGACTCATTAAAATATATAAATAAATAAATAAATCACAAGGCTCCATACTAATATATGCTCGAAGCGTTATGAATACCAATACGAAGACATGCTTCCTAGATGATGGACAACCTCATAATTCGACAGAAATCCACGAAGCCCTATGAACTGTCCAGCCTTCCCTTTACCGTACACAGGTGCGCCAACTCCATTGTTAGAGGCCGTTTTGAGGGTATAGCTTTTACCATACATATCGAGACATAACACAAGTTTGTTCTTGGGCATTCCCATTTTCACCCAATACGTCATCGCATAATCCTGTCGGAAAATAAAATGATTACCTCGGAGAATAATAAAACAAGTACATTGCCTATAATAACTACTACTACTACTACTACTACTACTACTATTACTACTACTACTACTAATGTCCAATTGAAGAGCGCAATACTCCATCCACCAAATGTTTGCTCAAAATATTGACATATAAATGCCGCCGCACAGCAGAGTAACGTGACAAGAATCATTCCAATGATTCCTTCTTTAACGCAATTCCTCCAGAAACATTTCGCCGCACACGAGCGAGTCACTTATTAAAAGATCACGTGCTTTCTGTAGCCAAACAGAAGGCTGTATGATGTGATCACGCATGCGCATAGAAAGAAAAAAAGACGTAAGTACGGTATTTTCCTTCTTCGCACACGAGACTATGTTGTCATTCGTGTCAATGTTATGAAACATGATAGACATTTTACTTTTGGTCAAGAATAATAAAATACTTAGTAAAACGTCACCGCACACGCTAGGAACTTGGCATTCGTAATATTTTACTTATATGTAACTTACTCCGCGGCGGCCTTTAGTCAATGCTTGTTATAGAAAAGTTTGAAGACATATGATCTTATATTATCCGTAGATACATTAAGCAAGAGAAGGATTGAGGTTTCTATAATTCAGCCATAAATATATTTAATAATAATAATAATAATAATCACTATAATGATAACACTACTACTTCTACTACTACTACTACTACTACTACTACTACTACTACTAATAATAATAATAATAATAATAATGATAATAATAACATTAACCCCCTAAGCATTGAGAATTGATACATTTCATCAATTAGGCACTTAAAACCATCCTTTGCCACTTACAACATTCTGACGAGCTTGTACCCCTACTTCTGACTCCCGTGGATAGAGTGGACTAGGGTTACCCGTGAATCCCTGCCAACTTCCGTGAAAATCATTCGCAAATAGCATAACGAAATCGAGTATCCTGAAAGAAATGATAATTTTAAAGTGCCAAGATCATAGCACACATGCACAAGGTAATATTTGTATAAGCTGTCGTTTTCCAGACACCATGAGGTTACTATAACAGGATTTACATCCTACTACGTGCCACTCACCATGATGAGTAAAGAGCGGTATTTTCTATGTAAATTTCCTAATGGTGAGGCAGGAACGAATGCTAGTGCTAGATTAGGCGGCCTTTACAGCCAAGTTGAAATACACATTACTGTTGTTCTGGTGGCATTTAAATGACAACTATGTTATTGAAATACCTACCTCATACGGCGAACAGCATATGATCTATGGATGTACCGGTTCCCTGCGGATACACTGGCGGTTATGAGTAGTCTCCCTTTTGGCCTCAGCGACTTCTCCATATCGAACGTAGATCTCAATGTCTATCATAAACAGATATATTTAATTACCTTGGCCCGAGATTACTTTTTTTAAGAATACGATTTTATGCTCAACACAAAGTTTTGTTTGCAAATCCGCATATAAATGTTGAACTCGAGCAGTATATCGTAATCGAAACGTTTCGTAATATCGAGGCCCGATTCAATATAAACATTGGACACGACTCCGTAATAATATACTATTGCTACAGGTTTTTGTTTGACAACTTTGGGATTACCTGCTCTCCATAAGCAATTTTTATTTATACCTATCACTAAACTTAACGTAGATTGTGGTATACTTGGAACATCTATGGAATATCGCTGTTTAGATCATCAGACGTCGGAGTCGTTTCTAAGCCGCCCAGGGAACATCTCATTAACGCGCAAGGCCATAATGACTGAATTAATTAATTATTGCGTTACGTCGTAGCGGGAATAGTTTACCCATAGGCGACGACCATACTGAAATAAATGTTTTTTCTTTCTTTTAGTAAATGAAAACGTACATTGCCATCTTCCGTCACATGGGTACCGCGTGACTTTTGGCTCTTTAATTTTAACAATGAAAAGCTGCATCTCTACAAAAAGAGAACATCACTCGGCTAATACTCGGGAAGTTAGTACGGAATCTTGCATATTATATCACACCGTATCACATTTCAAACCTTGGCATTACGAATTTATTACCATTCATATCTCTAGTTTTATTTCCATACGTCCGACTTAGTTATTTCCGTTACAGTCTAGTCTAAGTGAAACCACAGTTATCGTGTGACGCATGTAGTGACGAGTAACAATGGTCATTTGTGACGCGATGTAGACAGTACTTATGACGTAATTGTCTAGGGCAGTTGCCAGTCTTAGATTCGTTGCTTGATTTGGGGTTTAAAGCCAGGTATTTAAGTTCTACAGGGGCAGTGTCCTAGAAAGGTATGCTAGTTTATAACTTATATGGTAAGCTTTGGTCTACCTTTAACTCATGTGCTGGTTGTTGGGTCATGTGGGTATTAGAGGTAATAGTTTGGCCGATTCTGCGGCTAGGGCCGTCCATGGTACTTACTTTACTTTATTCAAGTTATAATCGATAATTATGCATAGTTTTCTTCAATATCGCCAACTGCACTAAACAATTACGTCATAATCACTGTCTACATCACGTCATGAATGACCATTGTTACTCGTCACTACATACGTCACATGATGAATGTAGTTTCGCTTGGACTAGACTATATCTAAGTCGGACGTATGGAAATAAAACTAGAGATCTCAATGGTAATAAATTCGTTATTTTAAGGTTTAAAGGCTAATACGGTGTCATGTCAGTCCGCAAGATTCCGTATTTCCGGAGGCGCAGGAGGAAATACGGAATCTTGCGGACCGACATGACACCGTATCACCCTTGAAACCTCGACTAATAGTACACTTTAGCTCTCGACCAATCAGATTCCTAGCATTTGATCTGAATGCCAATAAATATATATACTATACCTGCAACATTTCAATGTAGATGCTCTTTTGTTGGGATCCACCTCTACTGGTCGGGTACTTCCAGTATAGATCGAGACCGTCGAATTTATGTTTCCGAAGGAACCGTTCAGCGGAAATTGCAAATTTCTTTCTGCCCAATGCTGTCTTTGATATGTTTAAGAACGTTTTACTTCTAATGTTCCAACCATCAACAGAGATTAGTATCTTAACTCCGGGGTCCAGTCCTCTAACGTTGGATGTTAGACGTTCGTACCTATACATATATGAACAAGTATGCTTAAATTATGTTCTACAGCATATATTATGTCATAATATGAACATGATATTGTTGTTAACAGCTCCTATTCATATTCTACAAACTGCAATCTATTTGGAAACTGTTCACGACATATGTTTTATAAAAATACGTTACACTAAATAATACGGCAAAATTGGTATATATTTGATGCACCCCATCATGTTCAAACTAGCAAATTTCAGCAACTAATTATGATATTAACATAATATTGGTGTTAACAGACAGACTACACTTTGTAGAGTATAATTCAGAACTAGTTGTAAACTTTTCATGGCATAACTATATATTTTAGAACATCCTTATATTCCGTCAACATTTTACTTTTGAGGTGCACTCGGCGAGTGATCGTGATAATGACCACATATTGGTGTTACCAGATCCATGGCACTTTATAGAATATAATCAATAACTATTTTTAATCGTTTCATAAAATACATCTATTTCGTAAAAATTGGTATTTTTCAGATGCATCCCTACCATGTTCAAATTAGCATAACTCGGCGACTGATCGTGATATGAACACGATATTGATGTTAACAGATAGATGGCACTTTGTAGAATATAACGGAGATATATAACTGAGATATATAATGACATAGTTCATGGTATAAGTTGTTGGAAAGTTAGTAGTTAGTAATTTTATTAGGTTGGGAAGTGCTCATTGGCAATTTGGTGGTTGGTAAATGCGTTGGGTATACCTTTAACATACCATTTCCCCGTCACATATTTAACGAAATTAAGCATACCTACTAATGCAGGATTCAATTATCTTTCATTTGATATATCATAAGTGATATTCTTGTGTGTGTACCCTTTAGTGAGTGAATATGTGTTCATCAGGAAATAATGCGTGGCATTGAATAATGCGTGAAATTGAAATTTGAGGGTACCCCTATAATAATTTCTGAGATAACGGCTACCGATAGACTCGTCAGACGTTCAGATTTGAATTTCTGATATGTCTTACAATAGAAACAACCACCAGATCATTTGGGCTCAGAAACTTGAGTAAAACTCTCAGAAATCTCGGTATTAATAACGCCTTGATAGCACAGCCACTGGACGAACGTCAATATCATATACTAAGCAAACAAAATAAAGGAACCCATTTCACGAATATGACTCATATGGGGCAGTGCTATGGTATGGGATGGGATTACACACAATCTGAGATCAGATTTGGTTATCATCTGTGGCAACTTGACAGGTCAACGATACAATGAAATCGTAAGGCCCGTTGTTGTCCCTCTCAGAACAAGACGGAAATTCGTCTTTCAAGATGCCAATGCTTGTCCCTATAGGGCCCGCGTTGCAGTTAACTTAATTGACCAGGAATGCATTACCTTACTCACGTGGCCTGCAAAATCACCAATTTAACATTTGTGGGATGTTTTGGTAAGGATAATTCGCTCACTGCAGCCCACACCGGCCAATATCAGTGACATGTGTATTGCTCTACAGGGGGACTGGCGGCGCATCCAAAGGGCGACAATCCATCGTTTAATTTAGAATATGCATGCCAGATAGTGTGCATGTTGCGCTCCACGTAGTGGACACATCCAATGTTGACTTTGACCACTGTTGAGTATTGAGTTTTCCATAAAGCCACCCCCAACATAGTATGGTATGATATCGAAAATGAAAGGCTTTGGATTGCCAAAGTTATTTCCAGATAACCGTTTTTGGATATGTCATAGAGGATGAAATTCTGCTTCTTCTGATGCCAAGAAACCTTCCATACCATGTTTATCTAGGTTAAAAGCTATCATTAGACTAAATGGAAAGGTAATTTAGTTAAAACTTTCACCGGGTAAATACGTGTATTATTTTTGCATACGCACATTCCTGGAATTGAACCAGTTGTGATGTCAGAAAGCTCAAACGGAACCAATTCGTTATTGGCAATCTTCGCATAGCCGTATATGATGTGGGTGCATTTGTGTGGAGGAATGTTTTCAGGATAAAAACTATAAGGCTCAGGAATGTTCCGTGTCTTGCTGACGTAGTAGCACACCACACGCTGACAGGAAGAGGCCGCGCTATATGTCAGGCCCATCACAAGAGCGATCAATTGACGTATCTGGAAAGAACACGTAGGGAATCTCCAGGCATATAGAAACTTTCCCATAACAGAAACCATTTCAGATTTGACTTACTGGGAGATTTCGTCAGCAATAACATGCATGATGTCGAAATGTTATTTCATAGTAGAAAACGTAATAATTGGAGGTATTTCTGTAAAGAAACGAAATACTAGTAAATCGGAAATGAATGCTAGAATACATCAATGACTTTCCAGATATAATCACTTACACACATAACTCATACATACACGAACATATAGAACAGAACAGAACCATTTTTCACTTAGGTCGAGAAGCTCGGCATATGAGGTACAAGTAAGTATATATTACAAAAATGAACATGGCAACCGTGGACAGGGATTTGCTATGAAGTTTTTCGTTTCAAACGCACACACATACACGCGCAAGCATACACACGCACGTACACACGCACGCACATACACACACACACACACACACACACACACACTCGTGTACCATCGTGGATGTTTTTAGAGGAAATAAATCAAACTGAATATACTTACCAGCATCGTTGGCTTCTTTAAGATAATACTAGTAATTATTGTCTAGCACCAGTCTGTTTGCACCGACTTGAACGTCTATATATGTAGTCTGTAATATATTTATATTTAATATATAATTATTACTATATGGATATTGTATAACATATTGTCCTTGAAGTATGCAACAATGCAATTCAAATTGGAAAACTTGACAGTCACAAGGAAGGTCACAGGTGGGTGTGACGTATTGTGTATAAAATGACTACAACACTAAATCCGTATTGTTTAAAGTTATAGAACTGATGATCCTAAACCACTAGTCTGTGTCACACCTTGTTCTCATTCAAATACTCCTATTCAAAATATTACCCTAGAGGAGATAATCAAGTCAAGATTACTGGAGAACAAGAGGATAAATAATTTCAGCGGCTCCTTTCATATAAATATAATACCAATCAATATTATTTATATTTAAACTATTTACTTCCACACTATGAGACTATGTACAGTGGTTTATTTCCTTCCAAATGAGTTATCGATAAATCACCTCATTTTCCAGGCAGTCAGATTGTGGCAGTCACTTATCCGGCGTCATTTCCGAACGGTCTGGAATCTTAATATTATCCAAACACTGCAATATCCAGCGTACGGTTTCAACGTTACTCCAGGACCCCCAGGGTCAGTAACAGTACCCGTACAGTCTCCACCCAGCTACAGCAAACCTGATGAACTTGTCCACAAGCTGAGCAACATGGAGGATAAACTATCAAAACTGGATACAATAGAAACCACACTAAACCTAGTGAGCGCAAGGTCGGAAATACTGGAGAATGAGATGAGCGAGACAGTTAAAAATGTGGAAGAAAGTGCTATCTGCCATGAGCATCACCTTGTCCAACTGGAGTCAAAAGTATTTGAAAATAAAAAGCAAATTGCAGATATGAAGGCAAAACATAGTGATGATGTAAGCACAGAAATGTGTTCACTGAGAGAAACAGTATTGGACGTTCAATCTCGCTTGATGAGGGATAATCTAGTATTTTGTGGCCTGCAAGAATTTATGATAAATATACAGAAGAGTTTCTAGATGAATTCCTAAGAAACCATCTGAAACTAGACATAGAATAGAATGGGAGGACAACGTGCAAAAAGGCCTCGACCTATTGTGGCCAAGTTCACCAACTATAAGCACAGAGATATTGTGAGGAAAGCTGCATTGAACGAGGCACATTTTTATGTAAATGAACAATTTCCAAAGGAAATAGAGGACAAACGTAATATGCTGTATCGTCCGCCGTATCGCCCACATAGCTGGAGATAATGTTCGCCTGGTGGTGGATGAACTATACATCAATGACAGAGCATATGAACCTGGTAAAGCTGCTATCAGCTCCAAGAGCGACATCCTGAGACGCACCCACACGATTGCAGACATGAAATCTGCTACCCGTGCACCGACCGTGGCGAACAGCATGGAAACAGCGTAGGACAACGCGGAACGTGCATGTATTGTTAAAACACCGGTAGACAAACGCTTCTCTCTCTAAATGTATGTGGTATCAGAAGCAACATTCTAAACCCGGACTTTATGTCAACTATCGCCAACTAAAATCTATGATCTCGACTTAATATATATATACCCGGTTATACAGTACACTATAACAACCGCCATATTCGGACTACCAACAGATCCTCGGGGGGAATACTCATCGCTGTAAGAAACATTATTGAAAAAGATGTTACCTCTCTACCCGTGTCTAATGACATTGTAGTGTGGTGCAATATATCTGGAACTCTACTAAACACAAATGAAGATGTGGTCATTGGATGTGTGTGTTTTCCACCAGAGAACAGTAAATACGCAGACGCAGATCATTTTAGTACACTGGAAAGGGACCTCGTTACAAGGTCCGCTAAAACTAGCCACATCTGTATTTCAGGTAGCATGTCCTGGCCTAGCTCAGAAAAAGGGGCCGTAACTCTTCCGCGACGTTGAAAACGCGGTCGAAAAAACCGCGGGAGGGACCCTTGTTTTACGTGCTGCTGCTAATTACACCTAGGGCGAAGAGAAGAAAAACTGAATGGTCCCTTCAGATGGAACTTCAGAGGAGCCGCCACCGAGTTGGTGAACCGAATTTGAGCTATTTGTCGCGTTTTTTTAAATTTGTCTTCCGTTAAAAACATAATTATAGGTGGATGGCACCCTTTATTTGTTTGGTTTTAGACGTATTGGTGTTTCATCTATACTCAACATCAAGTTATTTTATCATCTAAAATATAGGAATATTGATTAAATTGATACTTAATAGAAAGTAAGTATGTGTTTTGTTAAATATTAATTACTAAACAGGGATTAATATCGCCATTAGTCCTGTAGCCCGAGCCAAAATTCCCAATGCTAAAGGTATCCTGAGGACTAGTGGCCATTCTTGAATGTTTTATATCTTCACTATATGCTATCATTATGAGGACTGGTATTCAAACTGTTAGGGTTAACCCCTGTTTACTAAATAAATATAGTAACACACTCATCCTAATTGAAGTGGAATCCTAGTTGGATAGATTTATTTATTCGTTCTATCAGCATTAGAAATTAACTTTTAGGAACACAATGTAGAAGTTTAAAAATCTGTTTCTACATTTGTGACAAAAAACTACTATCAGAGCATTACATATTTAATATATAAATTGTGTGTACATCTAAAACATTGTTTTAATTGCATGATGGATGCATGTGGATCATGGAGATAATTATATGGAGTATATATGGCAGCTTTGTTGCAAGATTTTTAGATAACTACACCAAATGATGAAGAGATGTTGGACATTTCAATGGACCACGTGTTCTTTTGTGTGGAAATACTTGACGCAAATGCTGTTCTCAGGAAGATGACGGTTATTCGAGTATGGATACATTCTACTCCATTGCAGTCTTTTCTATTTACCTTTCTCTTCACCATGTTCAAGTTGTTACAATTAAATAGAATATACATGTACATTTGAATATAGCTTCTCCAAACAAAGCAAAATATATGTCGCACTGCGTTTTTTTAAATTTGATAATCCTGAATTATAAGCTTTAAAATAGTCTATATACCATATATGATTACTGTATTATTCAAATACAATATCCAAGTTATTTTACCAATATTCATGATGGAAAGCTCATCTAAAGTTCCGAAAAATGTTCTCGTACCTTTAATTAGTGTAATTAAATGTAACTTGTTAATTAAAATTGTTAATTGTGGTTTTTATTGTACGTTGTAATAATGTGTCGTTAATGAGATATTTGAGTGTGAAATTTGCAACATTTTCAATTTAGGTTAGGTGATTGATAAGGGCTGCTCAATATTCCAAGAGCAACTCTGGGATGTAAACCAAGTTGTTTTGGATTACTAACATAACAAAGAGGTAAATCCACTGAAACGTTGTAGGAATATGTAATATGTACATTTTAATTTTGACCAGGACATGCTATTACCGGTGATTGAACCCTCGCACCAAGCCTGCTCCAGACTATACACTAATTGACGACTATTTTTGCCTGCATGACCACATTGATGTTACTTAGATCTGTTATAATGCAACAATGTTAAAATCTAACAATATCTGTTTAGAACGAACGTCAATGGACCAAGGAATAAACTCGTATCGTCATAAACTACTCGACATTTGCAAATCTAATGGTATCTATTTAGTCAACGGTAGACATGGACTCGATAAGGGATGCAAGTGTCGTGGTCTATTGCTTAGCTACAGTTGACTTGTTTAAAAAATATAACTTACTTCGAGATATGTGAGTTTGATGGAATTCTATCAGATGTACATTGTGCTGTGTAATTTTGCCTTACTTGTAACCCTATACAAACGCTACGAGAGCATGTCGCTCAAACGCACCAGGCAACAAACGTGAGTAAATAGCCTGGGACCCCTTGAAAAGTGATATTTATCTTGAAAATATTGGTGCTACTTCAGGAGAAGACATCTGCAATGTGTTAGATACTGTAGATGGAAACAATTTTAAAAGTGCTATTAACATTGCTTCAAACATTATAGAAAATAAACGTCTCGGCAGCAAATTTACATTTGGAATCAAGTAAAAAAAACTCTGCGTAAAGTTAATAGTAAACCCTGGTTTGTCAATAATTCTAAATCGGCGAGAAAAAGATACCATAGCGAAATTTCGAACATAACAACATTTTAAAGTAGTAAGTAAACAATATAAGAAAAGCATTAAAAAGGCGCACGCCTTGAATAAATCTAAGTGTATACAAACTTTACGCGAAACTAAAAGTAGTAACCCAAAAGTGTTCTGGGACATAATCAAAACTCTTGACAAGCCTAATAATCAAAATACCCCATAGAAATAGATTCCCTATTTGACCATGTTAAATGTCTAAATGAGTGCGATATCGTGGATGATGTAACGTTTGATGAAGCCCAAGCCACAGAGACACTGGATTGTCCAATACAGAGTCTGAAATTACCTCATGTATTAATGACCTAAAAATTAACACGGCTTGCGGGCTTGACATAATTTGCAATGAATACATTAAAGCTTCCTCCGGCATAATGACATTCGGGCCCACTGTCTTTACAGTACACAGCTAATTAATCTACCGACTTTACAGTTGTACTGAGTCCTAAATAACTAAAGAAAACCATATTTAATTAAATAATTAAGAAATATTTACTACATTAAACAAGCCTA
>JAUTBT010084018.1:0-12634 GCA_032361225.1 Lepetodrilus schrolli | reverse complement strand
ACACACACACACACACACACACACACACACACACACACACACACACACACACACACACACACACACACACACACAGCTGCTCTCGAATCCCACAGGACTTAACAAATAAAGATTGTTTAAATAAACAGCAATGATTAGCGTGTTATCTTTTAAAGCTCGCGTATCCAATATGAGACCACAGGCACAGGGATCGAGACTACTTACGAGTGGTCATGAACGTAGTCGTAGAGTATGCGGGAACTTCATAAAAGGAACACTGACATTTTGGTCAGATAAAACGAATATATTAATTTTATTACTTGATTATTCACCAGGTTCGTTTTCCACTGAAGCATCATAGCTCATACATTCGTAACGCTACGATCGTTCTGTGGAACCTGAGCGTAGTGCTGCGAAAGTCATAACTCTTATATGACGTTACGACTCTCGTAGGACTACGATCGATACGTGGAACCGCGACAGGACATCGGGTAGTAGATATTGTGAATACCTAATTTAATAATCAACACATCTTTTGAATATGGTGAAATCTTTACTATAAACTTAAAATAGCTTTTTTAAACGTTCCAAACATGACAGATCTAGGAGAGGCAGCATCAATCCAGGTTCCGGTTCCACAGAACGATCGTAGTGTGCTACGAAAATCCCAACTCCACTCTAACGTACACCTCTAACGTACGACTCTCATAGCGCTAGGATCGTTCTGTGGAACGAGGGCCAGTATAAATGCTTTCTAGCTTTTACGTTTATGTACAAGACTATAGTACTTGTTTGAAACTTTACGTAATCGATGAAAATCTATCACTTTCGATATTTCCCGAGTGTTGATAAACAAACAGGTATATCATTCATTAACAATATAATGACATATTGATATTCACAGGACCTGGTTTATTGGATCACACCGATAGATGTAGAGGTATGACGTCATAATCTGTTGACTTACTTGAACTAACATTCAACTAACATGCCTTCGTGTTCGTTAAACTGTTTACCTAAATATCTTCAAAGTATTCTACACCTGTCAAAAGCGTTTATATACTATGGATAATAACCAAGAACACGCCGATTCCAAGTAGATAATGGAACCCTATATTCATGTCGACTTCATTTCGAGTTGTACGTATAGCGATATAGCGATACAGACTTCTTACAGAGACGTTACACGTGTTAAAATGGAAAGAATCCTGTTTTCCCGTTCATCTAAAAGCTGCGGTGGTCTTCTTAACGTATGGTAACGTTTACCTTCAGGGGAATGTTGAGTAGTAAAGTCTTGGTGATTTTTTCTTTCTCTAAACGACGCTAACAGTGGGAGGAAGATGCTTACACCTACATCTTTATGTCTACATTGCCAATGATTTGCTATTGTTTTCAATGTGCTAAGTCAATGATGTTGTGTTTATGGCCGTCGTTTAAACAAATTGAAAACAAAGTTAAGTTCCAGGTTGATGACATATAGAAGCATGTTCGCCAACAACGATAAAGATAAGAACGACGATATCCATGTTTTATTAAGTGAATTCTTTGAGACGAGAATTAGGATAAGATTTCAATCATCTCTCTATATATACCTCTCTCACGCTCTCTCTATATCTCTCTCTCCCCTCTCTCTCTCTCTCTCTCTGTCTCTCGAGGCTTGTCAATTGCGCGAGAGTAGCAGGAAACATGCAACAACAGTAACGCAAGCAGTACAGTACAGTATGCATTGCATATACTTGTTGAGATCACTGAAGCGATGTTTCTTAAAGTAAATTTAAGGCCCGATGACATAGACCAGTTGAATATTCTCCCCCCCCCCCTAAACCCAGTGACTGATATATCAGTTGAATTTTTCACCTCCGCTAGGGCCTAGTGATTGATAAATCAGTTCCCCACATGTGTTTGAAATACTCGTCCTTGTGTATTTGCATGATATAAATTTGCTAAAATGAAGAAGCTACACAAACACCGTAAAAGGAAAGCCCTATGCCGTCGCCGGACCTTAAGTAGACAGGTCACACTAAAAGGTGGTATACGGATAAAAGCCCCTATGGATAAAGGCCCCTAGGACAAATGGGGAAAGTGGACAAAAGCCCCCACCTCTATGTCATATCCTGAAAAGTTGTATATTAATACAAAATTCATATTAATAAATAACCAACTATGCAAACACCAGATATCACATTATCAACTTACTCCACCACCCCCAACGCACACCCCACACCCTAACCATCCCAAATCTGCTTTGTGATTACGAGACTTACGTGCAAACAACGAGGAGAAGCCAATGAGCCATTGATAAAAGAAGCCTCTCTGCAATTTGGATATTGGAATAATTAAAGACTTCAGACACTCAACACACTCTGTACTGAGGTCAGGGATGGGAAGAAAGATCTCTCCACTGCCCCGAGAGCTTTCGGGTCCTGTATCAGGTGGCATTAGTGACAATGAACATTTATGATATGTGTGATTTGTATCTTTTAATGAATTTTGTATGAATATATACGTTTGAACAGCTGAACATATGTTGCAAATTGTTTCAATTAAATCTTATGAACTGCTGAACATATTTGTTTTCAATATGGGGGCTTTTATCCTAAGGCGTGTTTGACCTAGGGGCTTTTATCCAAAGGGGTTTTTATCCTAGGGGCTTTTGTCCTAGGGGCTATTATCCAAAGGGGCTTTTATCCTACACCCCTAAAAGGTAAAGGGTTAATTAACCTTTTTTTTCGAACACCGTTTCTGTTTGTTTGGGTTATTTTAAAGTTTATGGAAATTGGCACGCATCCCGGACTGCACATGCTGAAACAATCGGAACATCCTCGCATCATTTTCGCTTTACTCCGAAAATCATGTATTTTGGCATTACGGAAATGATCATGACG
This sequence comes from Lepetodrilus schrolli, assembly GCA_032361225.1. Lineage (NCBI taxonomy): Eukaryota > Metazoa > Mollusca > Gastropoda > Lepetellida > Lepetodrilidae > Lepetodrilus > Lepetodrilus schrolli. Next base: position 9,770 of record JAUTBT010084018.1, on the reverse strand, counting down.
ATAGTGTACGTGTTCCGGTTGGTGCAACAACTCACTTTGAAAAATAAAACTTTTATCATTGTATCAATGCACTCCATGGCACACTATCTTAATTCAGGAAACTCACTAGAAGCATAATGAATGGAGTCGTTTTCTATGCCTGATTAAAAAGCAACAACTTCATTTATTTCTTTGATAACAATTGCATGCATGGCATGTGACTGGGGATAGAACTAGACATTATACCGGTAATTATCTCTCAATTGTATATTATTTTTCATCAGTTTGTACTTGTGGAATTCGATAATGTGATATCTGGTGTTTGCATAGTTGATTATTTATTAAAATGAATTTTGTATTAATATAAAACTTTTAGGATATGACATAGGGGTGGGGGCTTTTGTAAACTTATCATGACGCTGTAATGCCACACTATCCTCCTCCAAAACTGTCTGCGTGTATATGCAATTTATCTACCATTTATCTGTAACATGTTCTGTATATTATGTAAACGTTATTCAACATTGTTGACCCTACTTTGTTAATATAAATTAATATAAACATGTCTTCGTGTAAAGAGATAGTAGAAATATATGATATGCTTTATAAAAAAAAAGAATACATAAAGAAAAGACAAAACGCTATCACAGCATTCACCAAAATGACGGTATTTTAAACTATTTTAAACCGAGATACTTTTTTAGCGGTATTCAGTCAAGCGTGGCAGGTCAGTGTGGCCTCATGAGTATGTCACACGGTTCTAAAGCAAAGTAGGAGAACAACGTCTTAAGATTTATTGTTTTAACTGAGCGAAACCATGTGACTATTAACATTCAACATGGATGGCGCATAGGGGAAACTCGTTACCCTGTATACTTGGCGTTGAACCCATTCAAAGTGCACACACAATAAATATACATGCCTTTTTTTTTTCGAAGGAGATGCTCACACATACAACTGTTACTATGGGGGCGTATCAGAATGTGTTGAAAAATCCTTGTTATGCACACACATATAACTGTCACTATGGGGCCGTATCAGAATGTGTTGAACAATCCTTTGTTGGTTATTTGCATATAACGAGTTTTGAATGGCCGTGTCAACAGGATGCCAAGTTAAGACTAGGAATAAATGATCTAACGGAAGTTGAAATTACAATGTTCTTTGTTAGGAAAAAGAGGCACATTAGCGCTGAACGTATCAACTGTATTTCCATTGAACCGGTGTATGGACGAATAGTAGGCCATGGAACATTGAAAATACATTTTTAACATTATCACACCCCCATTTACCCTCTTATATACATTGAGGTTCATGCCTGAGCATTTGTGCTTAGATTGTCCCTCAAACTAATCTTCAATTGAGAGATGTATTTAATAAATATACATTCATAACTGATAACATACTAATTCATATTAAAGGAGATCTATTTTGTACCATTAATTATAGTTTACTGTTCGTTGTAATTCTTATTATGAGTAATATAAGAATTATCTACAAGTATTTTGAGAGATAAATCGAATGACATTATTATGTGATGTGTTAGAACAAAAACTGAACGCTTCCACATAGAGCTTAGCCTCCTGTAAATTGCTTACTTTGCACGTGGTAACTGAGGCAATGCCAAATTCGAGTTTCTATTTTGGAATGATTTGATCTCAGTTTAAATGTACAGGAATTTGTAATCCCTATACTAGTTATGTTGAACATGTGTTCAATTCATAACCCAACACAACGTTTAGTAAAGATACAAGAACGTTAAACACATTCTCAATGAAACAACGTACATTTATTGACGGCCATGCAATGGAAACCGTCTGTATATTGTATTTACCAGTCAAGCTCTTGAACGTATTTTTTAACAAAACACGCTTGTATTTTCACTGCTTTCCTGGAACAACTTGAACAATTATCTACATAGTTATTCGACCTAGTTGACCGTTCTAGTCACTATCAGATGAAAACCATTCTACCCAACGTACACTAAGCAGTAGACATGATGAAGCGCTGTCTAGAACTTTAACGAGCTCAAGGCACACATTAAAACTTATCTAAACATGGGGCGTGTCCCTTTAAAAACACTCCAGCTTAATAGCAGTTCATGTTGCATCGAGAAGAGGTGTACTGAGTGGTTAAAGGAACACTGCGTATTTCTTGAGTAAACTGCCTGGGTTTCGCTCATCACTATCTATATAGTGAATATAATGCATCTATCTATTTCTGTACAGGCGAATGCGCTTCAGCAGTCTTCTTATGAATGAAGCACGGAGGTTCTAGTATGGTAACATTTCTTACCCGCTTTAGAAAAACTATGCTGCAGTGGTACAACCTTACATGCACAACAAGGTGTGTACAAACAATTTCCACGTAATGTGTTTGGCAGAGTTACCTACCTGAATCTTGCAACTTGTGTTAGTGGTTGAGAATTTACAACGGCAGTTAACTACCTGCCCCGACAAGAGCCAAAATAATATTATAAAAAAACAAAAAAAAACAAACTACAACACCACTACATAAATATCCTGAATGCTTTGAATGCGTAATGTCACATATAACCGCTTTACATAAGTTTTAGAAATATTCACATCATGTAAAACTTGCAGAATTAAACGAATTGTAAAAGAAAAACATATTTTAAAACGTGAAGCCCCAAATAGGAGAATACATATCTATGAAGATACGAACACATTTAATTGCTTATTGGTATAAATAGTGGAACATACAATTGCATCACCAATGTATCGAGGACAACGTACATTTTAAAATGTATCTCTAATTACAATGCTCCTTGAACGAAAATATATCTACGACCTCTCCTTTTTTTCACGTAAAATACAACTTTTTAAACTGCTCGGTTTATGTGCGACTTTCTGGATTGCAATGTGGGAATATTTTAAGCGAAAGGATGCGTGAACTTCTTTAGTCTTTGTTTTTGATGTTCTGTAAATATATATATATATATATTATGTAGGAAATTAAATAGCATTGCCTGCATACCTGGTTATTGTTTCACGAAGCTCTCTTATCCACTATGAGATCATAGCACCCTCGTAAGTGCCCGATCGTTATTTATAAGAAATCGCTACGAGAGCGCTATGGTCTCGTAGTAATATGAGATCTCGAGAAACAGTACCTGGGTATCGTTTCACGACGCACTCGTTAGTGGTCGATCATCATGTTTAGGAGATCGCTACGAGAGCGGTTACGGTCTCGTAGTAAATACGAAAGCTTCGATATGCAGTACCCTCGGGATAGTTTCACGAAGCACTCGTATGTGCCCTAGCGCTATGGCAGCGTAGTAAATAAGAGAGCTACGTGAAACTATTCCCAGAACGCAATGCTGTGCATGTCTAGAAATGCCTATGCGGCATGCGTGTCATTTAACGCATGAGAGGGAGGGACCTGCCTTGTATTTAAATCTATGCTTGCTTTTGGATTTTGCACTTCTGCAAATAGATTTATTGTTCAAAACAATTTGTCTGTACTTATGAAACACATAGACCAGGCTGAAGTGCGATCGGAATATTCTATGCAGATCTCCCTTTGTTGTTATTATTGTATAATATTGTATAATAATAACATGATACTAATTATTTAAACTGATTATCAATAATTAATATCAAACTTTTCGATATTTATACATAGAGTGAATGTCGCCGTTCTACAGTTGTATGTTATTGCGATTACAGATTGATCAATGTCAGTCTGTGTTATTTAATTACTATAGTATATATCTAAGACAAGTACAGTTCCTGGAGAGTACCAACATGGCTTTATACATGTAAATTTGTGGGACAAAACCAAAGTGCGTCTGTACACAATGTAAATCACAAACTGTGCTAAAGGGAAACACAAGAAACAACTATTCTGTCAACCAAGCGGAAATTAAATGTAAACTATCCAATCCAGAGTATATCTAGATGTCCTTTACGTTTCATGATGTGATTTTATTCTCCGGTATATACATTCCGGACATTATATCCAATTGCCCATAGGTTGGAAATTTCCATCTAGTTTCTGCCTGGTTTCCGGAATGGGTGTGCGCATGACCAAATTGTATCACTTACCCTGTGCAGCTATCTGGTACACCAACTCAGTAAGAATAACTATAAGTAATCCAACCATTGTCACAAATATCACAAATAAATGAAAGAACACCCGAGACTAATACTGTATATGAAGAATCCATCAACACTTGGAATGGTTATTTCAAATCACTTCTGACATTCAAATTCCATATGTTAAGATATATAATCACTTTTTTGCTTTGTACACAAATCACAGATATTTCATTTTGCGTCAGATTATAGAACTACCATTTCCTACAGATTCACATTACAGCACCAATCCGAAAGAATCTCACAACATAAACGTAAACATGGTGAGCATGTAAACAAATTTCTCCGTCACACAAACAAAATATTAAATATATTTGCAGACTTTTCCGATAAAGACGTATCCACCGTCTATTAATGCTGAAGGTTTGAATGAAGCGTAGAGAAGATGACTGGTTTTCTGAGGGGAAATCGCTCACAGTGGTAAAGTAAACGGCGTGTTGATGGTTCCATCCGCCGTGAGAACCAAACGTATGCAATCAGTGTGCAATGGTATAGTAACCATACAATTCCTTAAACCAAACTTCAGAGATACGCCGTTACTGCTTGAACATGGAATAGTTCATTTTTTCACGCACAGGACGTAACGCACCGGAACGTCATTGTAACCACGCCCACATAGGAATGACATTGATTGACAGGCCAAGTTGAAATTTGACGCTTCATTGTTTTTTTCTATTGATATAATCACAATTTTCGAGAGTTTGTGTATGATTAAATGGGAACACGTAGCTCCCATCAAACGCATGACGAAGCTACTTAAATCGTGTTTTCTGGATATTGGCTTTGACATAGGGGGTATAGTGCCGCTACACATAGGTGGCTAATAGTCGTGCTAAGTGGTAATCGGAGCCGTCAGAAGATGGCAATGCACCGGCAGGCACGGCATGGGCAATTTTCTGGAACTATCAGATGATACTTGTGTAGAGGACGGTGACGGGGGTACCAAATTATCCCGTTATGTAATTATTCCGTGCTTCCGTGTAACAAGTTGAACGTTTTGTGGTACGGATTTGTTGATATATAGTTTTTCACATTGTGAAGTTATCAAGGGTCTGAAGGTGATATGCTATCTTTGCTACATTTATGTGCGGCTAATATTCTCACGGCAGACAGGATGTAGTATTTCTTATAACTTATATTTTACTAAACCTTCTTCAGATTTCAGCTTTTGAAGGCGTCTATTATTTGGGATGTATCGAGAAATATCGGACGACATGCAACATTTAGCAAGATGATTCTTTGACGGATAACGAATGCATGAAAGCTATTTTGTCTAACAGTATACTTTAATACATGGCATAACTCAAATGACTACTGAAGCAGATCAGAAACGGAAAACCATGATATAATGCTAATTATTATCCAATGGAAAGTTAAATATGGACATTATTTACATTGTTTTTGCCATTTTCTTTCTAAAACATATGCTGAATTTTGCCAAATGTTATGTGCATACATATTAAATAATACAGTATTTATTAAAATCTTACCAAATTACCTTGAAATAATAACCAGTAATAAGAATGCAATTCAAGTAAGTTTATGAGAATAAGGAAGTATACAGATATGTCGTGTATCATGCTACTTTGACTGACTAATAACTATGCAAATTAGGGAGGTATTTTCACATGACATAATGTTCATGTGACGTCATACTACTATTTATAAATGGAAATAGTAAACAAGATGACAATTATGATCGGAGACTCTGTGCTAATCGATAAGATTTAGTATATTCACAATTTGTAATAAAAATGAGAATTGTTTAAATCGTTGTTATCTTTCCTTTGATGTATTTATCAATGAGTGAAGCTGTTTATAATTTATTGACCTGCATGTATTCCTACGCGCAACTTTAAAATGTCGTTTCACACGTTGATGTTTTCTTCGTATAGAGAAATATTTATGCTTGACATTAGATGATAGAGATTATTTACCTCGTGTCTTTAGATGTCGTCTATATCCTGCATTTAGGGATAATCTCTATGTATTAGACTCGCTGAAGCTCTTTTAATACAAAGATTATCCCTAAGTGCAGGATATAGACGATATCTAAAGACACTTGGTTAATAATCTCTATTTATTTAATTAGTAATTAGAGAGACGATGATATGCGTTGCGTTGATCGATGTTCTACTTTTACGAACTTCAATGTAGTCTGTCAATAACAATACTTTCGAAATGGTTCGTTAAGGACAACATTACGACTTTACGAAAAAAAAGGTTAGGTGTCCTCTTAGGTGTCCTGTTAGGTATATGGGCCAGGACACCTATCGAGGATGCTCAAAAATAAATAGGACATGTACACGCGACGTGAAAGTTTCCCGCCAGGATCCTTTCTGATGCTGTTAGGATCCTGGAACAGGACACCTATCTATGTTTGTTGTATGTACACGAAACGGTTAATTGAAATATACCTGTGACGTTATTTTATTGTCAATAACACTCAATTACTTTTCACGAATGGATATAACATTATTTATGGACTTGCAATGACACCGATCTGAATCGAGGACAAGAGTTTGGGGCTTTAGCATAACATTCATGACAATACCCTCTGTACCATCCTCGAAACACGACATTTGACTTTGACGAATGTTAAGTAGTCATAATGGTTGGGATATCGAGAGTGCCCCAGTGCTCAACTGTAATGGTAGCGTAGTGGTAGATCATCGTAATTCGGCAAATATTCCTAGTTATCACCCGCTCCGATACTCAAATCGATACTCCGGTGAATGTTGTTCTTTCTGATAACAATAAAATACTGTAAATCAGGAAATTAATGCGAGCATGATATGAATGCGAAAAATACGATTGGCTTATGCCCGCATTTAATTCCTACGCATTATGAAATTAATGAAAGGTAGGCCCGGGAAAAAAACATGAATAGAGGCCTGGTCGATCGCATTTAATTGTTGTCGCATTTATGTCTAAAATCTAGAGGTCGCATTAAATTCATGACGCATTAATTTCCTGATTTACAGTACGTTATCTGTACTACTGCTGTGTGTAGTTTGCCGTCCGCGGTTCGTCAGTACCAGTTGGTGGCATTGTTCGCAGGCTTCCTCTTGCCTACACATCGTGATATGAGATGAAAGCGGTGCGAACGCACCAACGTAAACGTAAAAAACAAAGATCACGATGATTGTTAAAGTTTATGGGCAGGATAAGGACAAGTAGTTCAAGCATGGTGCATTGCAACAAACACCATGCCATTTTGTAGAACTTGTCTTTCTAATTGACAGATATATTATTTCGATAAATAAACGTTGCCGAAAGAATGGTTTATAAATATATAATAAATAAACAAATGAAGAGCTATGAGTGGGGTTGTATATTTTATGTATGGAAATTATCATCGTGGTAAATCTTCATTCCTGATAGAACCAAATAACTTTAAAGGCATGAGCATGTACATGAATATTATCGCCCAACTAAAACAAATTGTTTTGTCGTCACGTGATGCGTGATACCAAACGATAAGAAGTGACGTTCTTATGACTATATACTTTCACACATTATAAGTAGAAACACTCATTAAAAAAACCTATCAATATAATCTCGGATACTACGAATTGCTTTGATGTCACAGCTGTCTTCATCGTTTGTCAACGTTCAAGGAAACGTTGTCATGTAGAATGCATGCGGTGTGATGATGCGATATATCAGTGGTGTTAATCACATGCATGCAACACTTTAATGAATGAAAGAATGCAGCTGGAAGCGTGGTAAGATAGTATAAATCAATATAACTTCACGCTGTAACTGTTTTGTGAGGAGATCCATTTTAGGACGTGTATATGGATGCTCATGGAATTGTGCTATCCAAGTTCCAAGTAGTTGGTAGTTGCATATAACATATGAATCGATCTAATATTTATCTCTAGAGTCTGCTTCTGTTTAATTGTATTGCTGCCTGGCTCTCTCTGTCTCGCTGCATGTCTGTATGTTTGTCTCTTTCTCTTTCCTTTTTCTCTCTCTATCCTCTATCTGTATTTGTGTCTGTTCTTGTCTATGCCTTCTGCCTCTCTCTCCCCTATATGAGAGAGTGGGATGAGAGAGAGAGATGGAAAGGGGGAAGAGAGACAGAAGACATAAACACACATATATATATATATATTTTTCTTTCTCTTTCATCTGTATCCCCTTCTCTCTCTCTCTCTCTCTCTCTCTCTCTTTCGCAACATAAAATATATACACAAGTAACATTCACGCTATTACAGCTCATGCGGCGATGACATAACTAGTGAGGCAATTCACATACCTAATACACCTAGCTAATAGGAAAACAAATCATCATAAAATGTTCAATCCGACGAGTAATGTCCTCCTACAACTTTGATGTATAATTGGTCTCGCCAAACCTACGCTATCAGCATGTCCATAATATGGTGTAGATCTACACACGTAACGCGAAAACATAACCTTCATGTATATCAGGTTCATATATTACGTTCAGATTAATGACAAATGGGTTTTACAGGAATCTGACCTCACTAATAAATAGGGCAATGTGTCAACGCTAATAATATTAATTAGGAATATGTAAAAACACACGCGTTCGTCGTTAGCAGCTAAACTGACGCCGTATGGCAAACATCGTAATATATATCCAACACAGAAGCTAAAAATAAATAACGATGTCTCCAAAGTCAAGCGAAATACAGACTACTGGAAAGAAACTTTGGAAGTGCACGTTCGTTGAGATCTGAAGTATTAGACGAGCTTCAGCGAGTCTAATACATAGAGGCTATAGGATATAGACGATATCTAAAGACACGAGGTTAATAATCTCTTTATCATCTAATGTCAAGCTTAAATACTTCTCTATAAGAAGAAAACATCAACGTGTGAATCGACATTTGATAAAGTTACGCGTAGGAATAAATGCAGGTCAGTAAATCGTAAACCGCTTTACGCATTGATAAATACCACAAAGGAAAAGAAACAACTTTAAGAATAATTCTCATTACAAATTGTAAATATATATTAAATGCCCTCGATTATCATATGTAGTTTCCGATCGTAATTGTCATTTCGTTTACTATTTCCATATAGTAGCATCTATAAATAGTAGTCACGCACGATCAAGAGGTCCCTAATTTGCATAGTTATTAGTCAGGCAAAGTATCATTATACACGAACTATCTGTATACTTGCCTTTTCTCATAAACATACTTGAATTACATTCTATTTACTGGTTATTTCAAGGTAATTTGGTAAAATTTTAATAAATACTATGTATTGTACATGTTTTTTTTAGAAAAAGAAACTGCAAAAACAGTGTAAATAAAGTGCATATTCAACTTTCCATTATATATACATATACATATATATATATATATATATATATATATATATATATAATTCCAACTGGCCTGAAGTGTTTCAGGCTTAGCGACCCAAATTATAATAACATGGAGTGATGAATATAATGATTAAACAGATTTGTGGGGTCAAGGTTAAATGTCATTCTGGTGTCAAACATAATCATAACACGTTGCAGTGACCATGCGAATGGAATCATTCTAGCACTGGAAACGGCAGCTTGGGTTGTATACCCCCAGGGAGTTCAGAAGGAACAATGATTGCACACTGTTCCATTGCCTGGGGGTACTAATGTCGCGCTTTGCGGGGGTGGGTCTGCCAAATTATCAATATTCATTATTGTAT
>JAUTBT010084017.1:0-12635 GCA_032361225.1 Lepetodrilus schrolli | reverse complement strand
AGTGACCGGGGTAATAATGTAGCGCTATGAGCTTGCTTTCGAGCGTGGATTTGGCGCAATATAAATGTTCACATTATAACAGGGATATCCATTCAGAAATATTATTAACCAACTGAACTGACCAGGCCTTGCTTTACCCCTTTAATGCTGAATACCAATTAGATCAATATGAATACGGTCATATCTACGTAAAAAGATTCTTGTTATGATGGACAATGTGTCAATTTGTTACAACGAAGCCACCAGGAGGTACGTACCTGATCAGTGTTGGAGGCGACATGTCGGATTGCCACCACATCTTGGATCTGAAATAAATATATTTTATAAATCATTAAACATCAAGCATTTAATAATTAGTAATGCCAAATAAACATCAACTTTGAATTAAATAATCTTAGAACTAAATCTCTGACAAAAAGCCAAGTCTCTTGAGTAATAATAACAACAATAATAATAAAAATAAAAAGTTATTTTCAGTTGTTGTTTTTAAAAATTGTAGTTTAGAGCTGCTTTCAGGATTCTTTCACTTATATCACGGCTTGTAAGTTTAGGGCAGTAAGAAACCTGCAACATCCTTAGTACTCAATAATAATAATAATAATAATAATAAATACAACAATAATAATAGCAAAAACAATTATTATTATTATTTTTATTATAAAAAAATTAAGATCAAAACGACAGATTTCTTTTTTAAAAAGTCGGACAAACATAATTGTTACTGACCTTGGCCTTGGCTGGCATGACCTTGATCTCCTGCATGTGTATGTTGTCTGGCTTCACCATGAGGACCACTGGGTTGTTGGAGGTCTGAGCCATGCAGTAGATGAGCCCTGTGTGGCCCGACACCTCCGACCACTGCACCAATGGCTGGTAGTTGTTACCTCCCTTGCCGCCTCCATTTGCACTGGAGGAAGGAAAGATGTTGTTTGTTTTTTTTAATTTTAATATTTTTACCGTTCACCCTATTAAATTAATAATAATTGCTCATCGACAGGGCATTTCTGGTTTCCTTCAGCAAATTGAAGGTTAAATCTGCTGGTATATGAAATTTGTTTTAGGGATATTGATAGTAGTTCAGGCATATGTGCAGTTTATGGCAGGAGTGAGGTATTGTTTTACATCACAGCGGGAATCTTTCAACCATTCGCGATGAATTTTTACCCCAGGAGAAAACCTGCAATGACAATAAACTGCCAACTGTTTACTAATACACCAAGGATGACAACTGCACCACTTCTTGCGAGACTGAAGCTGGGCCACTGGGTCGGTGGACCATTGTAAGACTACACCTAGCCCCGAGATTACGAAACTTCAGGAGTATGGTTTCATGTTCAAGCTCAAATTTTATATGGGGATTTGGGAACAAAACATGAGTTTGTATTAATAAAAGTTTAGTAATCCTGTGTTCTGTACTACAATTCATTCCATTGGCTCATGAAACATGAAAGTGCTTATGACAAAGATTAACAACGAGTTTGTATTAAAAAAAGTTTAGTAATCCTGTGTTCTGTACTACAATTCAATCCATTGTCTCATGAAACATGAAAGTGCTTATGACGAAGATTAACGAGTTTGTATTAAAAAAGGTTTAGTAATCCCTTGTTCTGTACTACAATTCAATCCATTGGCTCATGAAACATGAAAGTGCTTATGACGAAGATTAACAACGTGATAGCCCTGCCAGCTACAGTCTCTTCTGATTCTTACCTCCTGAAGCTGATAATGAAAAGGTTCGTTGCCTGGCTCAGGTCTTTTGATATTGGAGCCACAAAGCTCTTTCCTGAAACAGATGAACAACATTGAATCACCAGCATCATCAGCATTGTACAAGTTGCTGGTGAAAACCATTTGGCAATAAGCTTGGCTCTCATCAAAAGAATATTTTCTCCTTGATTTTTCTCAAATAAAAATATCAAGAAAAAAAGTTACACCAATTGGCAGAAATCATTAACATGTTTGCTGCCAATGATTTTTAATAAATCCTCCAAAAATGGTCACAGAACATTGTTGGCATATCTGAAGCACAATAAAATACTAGTACAAGACGACTGTCCTCTACCATTGCTACTGCCGAATTATGCGATTATTCGCATTGGCTAGTGCTTTTGTTAACATTAAAACATTTGGTAAAATTTGTACTAGCAAAAATACAAAAAAAATCACTAATACAAGCATACTCATAGTCAGTAGCGAACGTGTTAAACACTGCAGAACAATGAGATGTGTGCAACTCACCCTGTGTGTAGCTGAAGAACAGAAGCTGTAGGGCGTGAGAGTAGTACACCGAGACTCCGCCCCCTGAAACCTGCCCGTTGTTGTCCTGCTGGCCAAACAACACAATTTCTGTATTTTACCAGGGGCAAAGAATGTGAAAAAAACGCCAACGTAATTAAGGGGAGATATCTTCCTAAATATATATTACTATTCATGCATTCAAAAATTGTATTGACAACATCTCATATATAGCAACAAAATAATTATTTTTAGATTATGAAATAAGAATTAAATAAATTGGAAAAAATAATAGTGAATGAGTGAGTGAATTATTATTTTACGTCTTAACGGGAATCTTTCACCTATTTTCACGCAATTAATATTTAATTATATTATAGATGAAAAAATAATAATAAGTTTTTTAAATAACTAAAAATCAGAGCTCAATAGGGCATCCCCAATTGAGCAGTAAAAAGAAAATTATATGCCTATATCTCGGTGAATATGGATATTATTAAAGTCAACCAGTCAACCTTTACATAAAGGAAAACCACCGCATTCAAGGACAACTGACCTTGAGGTCTGTGTGCTTGACCTCCAGGACGTTGGTGATGTAGAACGGTCCATGCACAGCGCTGCTACACTCCTCCATCACCTGCGTGTAGATGTAGCCGGTGGACGCCATCAACACGATGTAGCAGCCGTCCTCGGTGCTCACGAATGTCACGTCACGGATCTTCCCACTCGGCAACAGGAAGTAGTATTGAGGGCTGATGGCGTCACTGCCCAGGTCGTAGATCTGCCGAAATATGGCGCGTGATTATGGAGTTTAACATCGTTGCGGGAATTTTTCGCCCATTTGTGACGATTAATGTTTAATTATTTTACTGTGTGTTTTAAAAATGAAGAATGAAAAACATGCCAGAAAATCGTAGTCCAAAATTACAGTATCCTTGGTGTTAGAACAAGTATGAATGAATGAGTGCTTCACATTGCAGTGGGAATCTTTCACCCATATGTGACGAATTGATGTTAGAACAAGGGAGGATAGCTCTGGGTTATGGACGCTTGTGTTCAGTAAGGGAGAATGCTGAGGTGCTCTTGAAGAGCTTTTTTCTGATATCAAATGTATTGCTGAGAACATGATCAGATAATATTTGTAAGCACCATAGAACATTACAGAATGCTCCCATTACAGAACACATTAATGTGAATATTACATAGAACATTACAGAATGCTCCCATTACAGAACACATTAATGTGAATATTACATAGCCTGAGTAACTTGGTTTCGTAATCTCGGGGCCAGCTCTATCTATTATTGTTCAGATGCATTGCAGCTCAATATTACCTTCACAAAGTCCGCAGTGACGACAGCTAGCTGAGTCTGAGAACCTGGAAGCCATATAGCCTGAAAAGAAATTGAGTTTTTGTTATCAGTATTCAAGAGAAAAAAATGAAAATAATGTTCGATTTCTGGACAAAAATGACAGAAATATCCGACAACAGTGACACATACCTTGATGATGTAGTTTCCCGTGGTTAGCGATGGGTGGAGGACCAGGTGATCAGCCACAGAGCCAACGCTCGTGAAGGTCAACACGTGACAGTCCTATAAAAAAAAAAATAAACAAACGTAAAGTCAATGTCAGACATATCGATATGGCACAATTTTAATATTACTATATGAAGATAATGAATGAATGAATGAATGAATGAATGAATGAATGTGTTACATCACAGTGGGAACATTTCACCCATGTGCGACAATATCAGGATAGTTATTTGATTCCCTGGTTTAGGGATTTTTCTGCGATAATTTTGGATCGGGTGGTAAGAAATATAAATAAAAATAATTTGATATTTCAGCCAGTCAATAGGGTCAAATATAAAAATAATAATAATTTGAGATCATGAATGGTCAGTTCACAGAAAATAAATAAAATTGATCAATAAAATTGTTATTTAAGGTTATAAACACCAGTACAAATAAAATGTTCAGATTTTAATGCACAATAATGTTCGAAGTATTGCTTGTTAATAATAGTTGTTGAAATAAAGTTATTCAAATTCTTTCTTCCCCATTCATTATAATACTTTCTAAAGATTAGTACACTGTCAGTGGAATGTAATAAAAAATATATATATATTTATTTTCCAAAGTGGAAAAAAATCTGGTGGGAATCAAATAACTATGGCCTAATATTGATTGATATCATGCAACTTTCTATCGTCAATTTGATATCATACAAATTCATACCACAAAAAAAAAGGCAATTATTATCACAGGTACCTTGAGCCCACAGACAGCCAGGAAATCTTCATTGCAGGGATTGCCTGTGATAGACAACACAGTGAACGGGATAGGAGCCGAGGACAAACGCTGAAAAACAGAGAGGGAGTTTATTAAAATTACTAATAATGATATAAGGCCAAGTCAAGTAAATGTTTCTCATTATACATAGATCATTAATTTACTGAGATCGAGTTTCCAGCAAGTGACAGGAAGAGACAGAATGTGACAGGCAGTGACAGGAAGACAGGAAGCGATGGAAAGAAACAGGTATTGACAGGAAGACAGGAATTAGCAGGAAGTGACAGTGAGCAGAAGACAGGAAGTGACAGTGAGCAGAAGACAGGAAGTGACAGTGAGCAGAGTGACAGTGAGCAGAAGACAGGAAGTGACAGTGAGCAGAAGACAGGAAGTGACAGGAAAAGACAGGAAGAGAAGGAAGTGGCAGGATGTGACAGGAGGACAGGAAGTGATAGGAAGACAGGAAATGACAGGAAGACATGAAGAAAAAGAAAGTGACAGGAATTTTCAGGAATACAGGAATAGACTGGAAGTTGCAGGATGTGACAGGAAGGCAGGAAGTGATAGGAAGAGACAGGAAATGACAGGAAATGACAGGAAGTGAAAGAAAGTGAGATCAAGTGACAGGATGTGACAGAAAGAGACAGAAAGTAAGCGAGACTTCACCGTGAGCGTGAGTTTCTTCTTGCTGGAGTCGGCCTGCTTCAGTAGTGCA
The DNA here is from genome assembly GCA_032361225.1 of Lepetodrilus schrolli. NCBI lineage: Eukaryota > Metazoa > Mollusca > Gastropoda > Lepetellida > Lepetodrilidae > Lepetodrilus > Lepetodrilus schrolli. Next base: position 7,388 of record JAUTBT010084017.1, on the reverse strand, counting down.
GACAGCTGTAGGATGGTAATCTTGCCCTTTTCGTGGCTGATTGCCAGATGTTGCCGCTTGCCGTGGGGCGAGGACAGCACACACATTGCCACACGCCGCAGCATGTGGGCCGTGATCAGCTGGCGGATTGTCTGCCCTTGTTCCCCGCTGTAGTTCATGCGCACGTTCTCAAATGCACCCTCCTGGGAGCCTAAGGTCACAGTCTGAAACACAGAACCAATTTTTGTATTTATTGTTCTAAAAACATGCATTGTCACTTTCAAAGGACTTAGAAGGATGGTTTTGGTAAGACATGAAATTATTGAATTTTATGATTTTTACCAAGAAAATTAGCATTTTTATGATTTTTACCAAGAAAATAAGCATCAACTAGTTACTTAATTTCCTCACTGAAGATTCCCAATATAAAAAGTCTATTGCAATGTGCATGTTGCAGGTTCTATGTTTTATGAAGCTAGATCTTTGACAACTGATGCAAAGGGTTTCAGTTACAAACTGTTTAGATTGTCACAGGTTCTTGATATTGGGGACATAATAATGATTGTTTTACATTAAATGTTCTGTTTTGTTTGGAAGGCCTGAAACTGAAATTAAGCAATACTTATAAATGAATTTGACATATTGTATCGTTTTCTTTCTTTCTTTCTTTTGAATTGGGGTTTAGAGCCACTTTCAATATTCTTTCACTTATATCAGGGCTTGTCAATGCTGAATGTTGCAGGAAACCTGCGATCACCGGCTGGTACTGACAGACCAAGAATGATAACTGCATTGCCACTGTACCGACAGCGCATCCTATCAATATCGCATCAGAAAGGTAACCTTCGTAAACATTGATGCCAGGCTCCCGGGACGGGATTTGAACATGGATCCTTTGGCTCCAAAATCCAACATTCTACCACTGCGCTACCACCCGCCCTCATGCGGGCACTGACAGATCGAAGATGACAGCTTATCGGTGCCATGCCGAAGTATACAACGTCCTCACCATCAGTTGTTCGGAGGATGGCTCGATCTTCTTGGAGTGTGTGTGGAGCTCCTGCAGAGCCTTCTGAGCGCGCACAGTGGAGCCCATGGGGGACAGGTCCTGGTAGTTCTCCACCAGTGGGGGCACGATGGCCTCCAGCATGTCCAGTACCGTCTGGACGGTGTCGGAGCTCTCCTGAAACACATACGGACATAACCTTACAGGCTTGCACAGCATGCAGTGTACTCACAGGACGCAAGCATTGTAAGAGTCGCGATGGAACGACAAGCTGAAAACTGATCTTGTTAAATATTTAAACGATATTATATCTCGTTGGACATGACTTTCAATATTTTAACATGATTTTTTGTTTGTTTGTTTGAAGTGGAGATTAGAGCCGCTTTCAAGATTTTTTCACTTATATCACGGTTTGTCAGTTTTTGGGGAGGAGGAAACCTGCAACATCCGTAGCGCTGAATGTTGCAGTAAACCTGTGAGCACCGGCTGGTACTGACAAGACCAAGAATGATAACTGCATTGCCACTACAGACATTGCATCCTATCAATATCGCGTCAGAAAGGTAACTTTGGCTCCGAAGTCCAACGTTCTACCACTGAGCTATCACGCGCCCCCTTATCAGAATATGTAATAACCCAGCTAGTGACCTTTGACCTATGCAAAGATGATCTTGCCACTTTAAATGACTATTAAAGATCCAGAATGGATCATACGGTTAAAAGAAATGTCTGTACTCTACAAACAGTTACCAGACTTCAAGAAAGATCATCAGTTAAAACCTCTGAATATCGCTACATCTTCTTGTACGAGAGCAAAAGAAATGAACAAATATTTAATGTTAAATATTACTACTCTTTCACATATTACAAGTGATTTATGTTCCAAATTAGTAAAAAGAATTTATGAAAATATCTTCATCTTTTGCCTTTAAAAAAATAATACATTAAATTTAGGAGTAGCAGACATTATAGTAAATCTAAATGTAGATTTTTTTCTTTTTACATTGATACACCTCAATCTTGCATTTCTTCTGGCTGTGAAGATAACTCTAAACATTGATTATTAGACCAGTATTTTCGCTACAATTGCCGAAAACATCATGTATGTCAAACATCTACTCTTGGAGCTTATCTGGATACCTCGTATTTGAGTTACAAAATCACGGGCAGTTAGAGATCGAGAGATTATTTTGCAATCGTATGCGCTAGCGACGCAGCTGTTGATTGCAGTAACTAACATCGAACAATCTGGGGAAAACGTTAAAACGAGACTCTGTTTCAAATGAAATTGTTTTTGTTATTATGTTTTGAAGTCAGTCTGGTGCCTCCTGTATGAAACGGCGTGACTGTAAAGTAACTAACATCAACCTCAGCAATGGCGTAGTCTGTGTGGTGAAGGTTGGAGTGAAAGTAATCTTACAGTTACAACATTATGTACAGAAGAGCTCTTAACTAACCTGATAAACACTGTTTCCCTGTCAGCAGTTTATCAAAAACTTTGGGTTGAATGCAATGTATTTATTTTTGACTATTTATTGAAATGTAGATGGAAATATGAATGATTTTATGACATTTCGAAACTAGCAGACAGTTGACATTTTGTGTAATCTGATCAGAATATATATACTGTCATAAAAAAAACAACTCGTAACTTCACTTTCTCTAAATGTGTAGATCTATTACAATTTTGGATAAATTTGTTACCTATGTGATTTCTGCAGTTTTTACATATGAGAATTTTCAGCTTATAAAAAAAAACTTTATCCAAAATATGTGATGATTCTAGCGATTTGCTTTGCTGATACTAGTAGGTGTCCTAGAAAAACCTGTACACCACGGTTTGGCCGTAGTTAAAAGTCGTGACTTCATGATCACTGTGACGTCATGACGGCCGCCCTTGACTCGTACATTAGAAAGACATTTTGTAGGAATATTCACAAGTTTGTTTTCTTAAAAGTATGTAGATCTATTACGATTTTGGATAAATTTGTGATTTCCAGCATGATTTCCAGGACATACAGGTTTTTATAAGCTGAAATTTCTCGTACACACCTCAACCTTTGGTCTCATAATATATGGGAAAATTTGGCTTGTAAAACCCTTTACACCCCAGAAATCACACTGGTAACTAATAGTCTATATTTCTTGTTCAAATATACAACACACATGAAAAATGTAGTAATTTTTCTCTTCATAAAGCAAGATAATAATTGTACACAGTCTATCAATCAATCGTAGTTAATGTGTCTCACCTCAACTGTCACAGCATGGCTATGCCAGCTGGAGTTAGCTCCCTTATATCATATATTTGATTTAATGATTGTACGTTTCATCAGGTAATTGCTTGCAAATTAATAAGATGACCAGCTGTGTCAGATTGCAAATTCGATTAAGCACATGTGTGATAAAATTATCCTTGTTACAATTGCAATGTTTGCTTCCTGTTGGTTGTGTGGTCAAGACCGTATGTAGGTATTGTCTGTTCGAAATATAAGTCATCTAATGTTTCAATGTTAGAGTTGAGCTCAATTATCAAACAGAATTGTTCTAGTTTTAAATAACAAAATTGTCATTTTAGTTGAAAATGTATGCTTTTCTACATAAGATTATATTCATAGTTGAATATTAAAAAAAATATATATAATAAGCATTTCCTGAAATGTTTATTTTGACATGAATATCTCAAATCTGGTGCATTTTTCTATAAGTCAGTTTTTGTGGAGTTAATAGGTTGCAGCTTATAACTTAGAGTAGGGTTACTGTGATAATGTGTTCTCGACTTGCAGACAGCTGGTAGATGTAATTTCAAAAAACAATTCCACATTATTTCAATTTCGGTTATAATATTTTTATATAAATATTTAGAAATTCAATACAATAGTGTTATTCATTCTGACATAGATGTTGCTTTATAATGTCTTTCATAAAAGTAAATCTATATTATGTTATAGTTAAACTAGGAGTAAGAATAGGGTCTGTTGGTGTGTAGGGTAAAGTGATCGGAAGTCGGACACCCTCTGTACTTGCTGAGCGATTGTGAAGTCTACAGCAAACTGGAAGCATTCAGAATGGACCCACTTGATTGTCAGACAACCTCGGAAGACTGATTGTCATATTGTTTGTGTATGGGGCAAGAAATATCAAATAGGAGATGAAATATGACACTACCCTGATTTGATTGCAAGTCGGACGCAATTGATCAGAACTCGGATTATTTGTTTGGCATGAAATGCAGTGACACCTCTTGTGTGGTAGATTACCTCTGACTTGCAATCATACTAATATAAAGCACTGTCCGACTTCAGATCGAAGGTGTGTACTGTCTTAAAACATCTATTTAAGATTCTTCTGTCAATATTTTCCGTACAATTCGATAATTATTTCATTCTTATGTAGTTATAGTTTCATATTATATCAATCTGCATTGTGCCCTAAAAAGTGGTCTTTTGAAAGTGGTTTATTTGAGTGGCGAAAACAAGTAGGGGAAGGTCACGTGTGTAAGCAAAGAAAGGTAACTCTGTTTATGGGATGAGTTCAAAGCTTCGGTAAGATCAACAGCATGTGTTAATTCTATAAATATAGAGCAAAAGTGTTCGACTTCCGATATGTCTCCGACTTCTGATCAATTAACCTAATAATACCAATACTGATAATGATAATAATAATGATATTAAGATTTAGATTGGCTATAAAAACATCTTTTGAACATGATAGACATGTAAGGTGTATTGGAGGTTAAATGTTTGTAACATTTATGAAAAAATTTCATATGAAACTTTGTATTAATTAAATGTGATAATTAATTAATTAAGATAATTGTAGAATTTATTTAAATAAATTATATGAAACCAAAAATTGATAGAAAAATGTTTCTCTGTAAAATCACTAAAACTCATTGGAAAGAAAATCCAGCTATTGCACTATTTTGGAAGGGACAATACATTTTTTTTCTTTTTCTTTTTCTTTTCATAGATTCAAATTTAATGTTGAATTCATTGCGAAATCACAAGTGCCTTATCAAATTATTATGAGTTTGTGTAATTAATGCTAACAGGTGTAGTGTTGATATAATGGACAACTACGTACGTATAATATGAGTTTATGCACCTGTTTTGGTTGCTCCAAACTAGGCCACTTTACACTTCTCCTTTGAAGATTTATCACTTATTTATATTTCAAGTTTGCACTATGATGTAAGATGTAGGACATTAAGAGTACCTAATTCTAGATGGGGAGAAGAAAATAAACAGAATTGCTGCATGAAATGTAAATATTTTGCAACGCCTTGGTTTTTCAAGATAACGGTCCTAATATTTCTTTTAGGCCATGTTCGCTTTCGAAGCATGATAATTGTGGCTTTCCATTATCACAGATGGATTGGATGAAGTTTCTGACACACTGTTTATTCAGTTATTTGTGTAAATTGACACACACACACACACATGAACACACACCATACACACATCCACACACACACACCACACACACACACACACACACAACACCACACACATATACCATACACACACACACACACATACACATCACCCACACGCACAACACCACACACATACACATCACACACACGCACAACACCACACACATATACCATACACACACACCATACACACACATACCATACACACACCATACACACACAGAGACACACATACACATCACACACACACGGACACAACACCACACACATATACCATACACACATACACATCACACACACGCACAACACCACACACATACCATACACACACACCATACACACACACACACACACACACAGACACACATACACACCACACACACACACATACACATCACACACACACAACACCACACACACACACACATACACATCACACACACGCACAACACCACACACATATACCATACACACACACCATACACACACACACACACACACAGGGAGGGAGAGAGAGAGAGAGAGAGAGAAAGAGAGAGAGAGAGATATTATACATAGGATAGCTCAATAGTGGTTAATAATAATAAAAGTAGTAATAATAACGCTTGGGTCTACACATGGGTTTGCTCGAGGCTAAATGGTGATATTAAAGGAAAAAGTAGAGTTTTACACCCAAGGCAATGGATTTGACGAATTACATAGCTGCTGTATTGAATAGGTATATCCTTGTAAACTTAATACATCTGAAGCTGTGTTGGAGTGTTGCTTTAGGCTATTGTTTTCCAGTTACAGCAAATTTCTACTATTTGCACCACACAGTTAGCCAGACTTGTAACACAATGTTAACATGATATGCAGCCGAGCATCACAATCCACTACCATGTAGATCTCCGTGATAAACGTATTCTGATATTATACACACGCCCTTGGTCGGATCACGTGTATCCTTATAGGCTTGCTATGTCACCAGTGTGTCGTCGTCCTTGCTGCCCCACAAATTGTTCTTATTAACATATCTATCATCAGGAGTTAACACTTCATTCAATAGCTCGAATTTTACACTGAAAACAAATCCAAAAGACATCTTGAAATTGTAGACTCATGAAAGGAATGTGCTGATAGAAAATAGGGGAAATTATGAGGCTTTTTGATAAAAATTATGTTGCGCGATCATGTCCATACTCGGATTTGAACCCAAGTTGTCTGGATTGTGAGTCAAACACTATCAATTTGACCAAAGGGGTAACTCCTCTGGCCCGAGTCCAGTAGGGACATTTTACATGTATGTCGCACACTACTACATTTTGTAATGTGATGGCTAAGAGGGATACATTATATGTGGATATAATAGAAATGGTTTTGGCTTATAATATGCTATACAAGCAACGTATAATTGTTTAAATTAACTGTTTTCTTTGCTGGGGGAAACTGGAAGTGCCCGATAGACCAGTGATTGTTATTCATCCAGCAGGGAGAGGGTTAATTATTATATTAAATTAAGTAAACGTGGCTATATAATACATTACTGTGACTAGTAGTATTCATGTATTATAGCAAAAGAAGTAAGATTTCTCTGGACATATCTTAACCTTCTAGCTCCTGAAATGATAGCTTGGGTTGTATACTCCCCATGGAGTTTAGAAAGTTTAATAAGTGCACACTGATCCATTGACCGGGGTAATAATAATGTAGCGCTTTGAGCAAGTACCTTGTGCATAGATTATTTTAATTTTATTTTTGAATTGGGGTTTAGAGTCATTTTCAAGATTCTTTCACTTTTATCACGACTAGTCAGTTTAGTGCAGGAGGAAACCCACAACATCCATAGCACTGAATGTTGCAGTAAACCTGCGAGCACTGGCTGGTACTGACAGACCAAGGATGATAGCTGCATTGCCACTCTACAGACATCGCATCTTATCAATATCGCGTCAGAAAGGTAACTTTCGCGAACATTGATGCCGG
>JAUTBT010084016.1:0-30936 GCA_032361225.1 Lepetodrilus schrolli | reverse complement strand
ATTCAAATTTCAAATTCCAAGTACTTTGGAATTGATTTCCTGCTAAAAAGAATCCGAATACACAGCCCTATATGTTCTTAAGTAAAATAATTTCCCCTGACCTGCTACCCATGCAGAACATTGTCCTAATACAGCCATTTGCAGCTCAATTGAGTACGAACTGATACATATCTAAATCCTCGTCCCTCTTGTCTTTAACGACAGTTAGGACAAGAATTAGCACTGAGATCGATGTTTACTATCTGACCCCATCCCTATGCCACCCACAAATTCCAGCCTCAATATTCTACGCTTCATTTCTCCGAATACATCCCATTCCTTGATATCAAGACTGATAGTCGTCCGTCTTGTATTATTCAAACATTTCTCAGCGGCAGTTAATCACCGAATGGCGGCGCACTGAACTTCCTAAATATTTAAACTCGCGTTTGGCGTTGCTGATAATTTCGACGTCGTTATCAACGGACTATCATCTGCGCGATCGTTCGCGACGGAAAGATTTGTCAACTGTTGGTTTAGACTAACGGGGGTGAAGCTACGAATTCATTATCAAATATATGTTTGTGGGAATAGTCTGTATATGGCATTCTAATGGGAGACGATGGGTTTGACCATTTGATTGGTACAATGATCCTATTATAGGACATTCACATTCAGAGAATTAATGTATCGATAAGAAATAACATATCACCATCATCATCATCATCATCATCATCATCATCATCATCATCATCATCATCAGTAACAGTGATATTATATAATTGCAAATGAAAAAAGATGACAATCGTATTAAGAAGTGCTTCACTATTGTCTCATCCTATTGATTGTAATGCCATAACATTTTGAAATCAATCAAGTAGAAGCAGAAGAAACGTTGCATCGTCGATATTAGGCCCCGAGATTACGAAACTTTCCTGTGTACGATTTCATGCTCAAGGTTTTGTTCACAAATCATCATATAAAATTGGAGCTTGAGCATGAAATCGTACTCAAAAGGTTTCGTAATCTCGGGGCCTGGTGATTCTCGACTTTAGCAGGACTCGTGTATATCTCTGCATGGGTACATTCATGTTGGAGATAGTAAGTAATACTCAATGCGTAGACAAATATTGCAGGCACATCTAACAGTTCACCTGTGTCCTTTGTTATAGATTATCGATAGATAAATATAAAACTAGGTATCACTATTATTTCTTTGTTCACCTGAAGCATATCCAGCTGTTTGCTGTCATCAATTATCATTCTTTCGTCGATATGTAAATATTTATTTTGACAAAGATATTGTTACCAAAAAAACCCGCCAGTCATCTGTTGTCGTCATTTCGATTTCATTGTTGACGTTTTCTCAGTGCATTTATTCTAATGAGCTATTTAAACAGAAAACCCACGTGTGTCGAATTGCCTATACATGAATTCACAACATGCGGAGTACAAAAGACGCGTTGCTATTAATATCTTCACCGACGTTATGTTTAAATCGATAACCGTCACGTGCCTCAAAGAAGAGGGATCCTATTGGATATAATTATAATCAATAACTCATCAATATTAATTAGCCAAGCTGACGGCTCTGGCGATGTGGTGGTGGTGGTATCAACAAAGACGTCAGCTATAGCACGCTGTATACAGAGCTATATCAAGGATGTGTACCCCGCAGTGACACTAGCCTTGACAGTGGTACCGATATAGCAATCTCTACAGTTCTCTCTGTCGTATCAACTCCGACTGGCAACCTGCCCCGACTTTTGGTGATATTTACAATCAACGCAGTGTAGAGTAGGTAGGATAGACAGACACACGACTGTCCGAGCCCTCTACTAGTGTATACTCTAAGCACAGTATACTCGCTAAACCCACGAGTGAACCAGAAAGAGGAAGCATCTATACCAGCTGGTATTTGATACAGTATAGTGTCCTGTGAAAAACAGCTACATATAACACATCGTAATACGTGCGTTGTTGATTCGGCCAGCGGTCAGTGGTTCGTGTCATTGTGGTCAACGGTTAATATCTGGGTTTTTTTTGTTAACGCTTGGCGGTGGACGTTGTCCAGCGTTGTCCACTGACGATTGTGATGACCGCTGTTGCTCTGGTCAGTGAGATGGAAGGAATTCAGGCACATCTCACACCATCACACCTTCTGCCTAAAATTGGACACGACCAGCATAAAAAATTGGAAACAAACTTCAAACAAAACAGGAATCCCTCAGATCTTGATGTGACACTCATAGCTGCGGAGGTGGGATTATCGGAAATAGACGTGAAGGTAATAATTTAAAGTCTATGTTCACGTTATAATTCGTTATTAAAAACAATAAAATATACTCTTAACATATGCAAGATATATAAATTGTGTAATATTGAAGCTGTCGTAGGTAATGGTACCAACATTATTTGCAGTTAATGTCTATTTGAAATAATTTGAAATGCTGCATATTTTAAAGCCAATATTTCAATAGTTCTATTATATATATCATGGTGAGATTCGCCTTTTTCATAGGTTCTGAATATATATATATATATATATATATATATATATATATATATATACAACGCTTTGTTATTTTACTCGCAGTAATACGAATAGAATAGTACGTATACTCATGTTATGCTTCGTCGATAGACATAATATGTATTTATGTTCAACTTCGAATTCAGTACAATCACATAATAGAAAGGAATATAGAACGTGTATGCCTTACTTGACAATGAACTGTATAAAGAGATGTGGATCTAGAGTGTTTTGGAAAGGGGGGGGGGGGGGGATAATATTAGTATATTAGTTATTAGTATGGTACTCAAGCCGAAGAGATGAGGAATGGTCAACATATATGTGTTTTTCTCTCTCTCCCCACCGCCCCCTCTCTCTCTCTCTCTCTCTCTCTCAATTAATACGTCTTTGCTGCAGTTGGTTGTTTACATACATTGTGACATATGATTGATTTTAAAATACCTCATTAGCCATGTTAGCTGCTATAACATGCTAACTATAAAGTACTACATAGACACACGCACGTATACACTGTATGCATAGTGTAATGCTGTAGTGTTGGTAGGAGACGAGCACATGTACTATACATGTAGTCCATTTGAGATCTATAGTCTGTAAAATCAATAATACACCTATAGCCACCTACATGCATGTCAGATTACAATGTCTACTCTCCATTTTTGAACCCGGGAGCAATTAATATGGGCATAAATACCTTCTCACTAATACCTCCCATACTAATTAACAAACGCATGGTGCGTACAGTGTAATTACTTCCACAAAAGTGTGATCCACTGAGATTAGACTAAATTTCAAGGCTATCTAGTTTCAACGGAGTTGCCCCTAAATAGACATGCTGGTCACATTCATATTTATGGTATATACACGTATGGGGCTGGTTAATGCTTACATGGAAGGCCCGGTGAAGGTATTTGCCGATTGAATTGTACACAGTGTACAGTATACCTCTGACCGGTATCATAACATGGGTATGAATATATATTAGGAGCAGTGAGAAAGCAACGTAGTATAGCGTATATTGAATGTGTATATAAAATGTGATTACGTCGCTAGTCGGCTTTTTGTTACGAAGCACGATCATTTGACATAACCGTATACAGACTTACAGAGTAGTCTTTTGAAACAGTTTTAGCCTTGAATGGTATCGTTACGTACAAGCATTATATCCATGTATTGTAAATCAGGCGTATACCGAGTCTACGATTATTCGCATTTAGGACACTTATTATTCCATACATTTGTACAAATGCTTTCAATTATAATTAATTCATATAATACAAGTCCATGCCTAGTAAGAACTGTGTACATATATATATATATATATATATATATATATATATATGGTTGTATATGGAAGACACAAACACGGATATATAATATACTTTATCATATACTTTATCATATAGCTTATACTAGTATCTGGTAATAATAAAGTCCGTTCTCCTTCATTGCAAGTTAGAACACGTGAGTCTATACTGTCCAGGGTGGATACATAGACGACAGCATTGACCACTCGTAAAACCAGGTTTTAGCACTGTGTCTAGTCCTTTCATCCTTGTACATACAGTATATCCTCGGAGTTCCCACTGTCCCCTCCGCCATCCAATCCCTTACCGCCATGGAAATATGTACACTGGAGGACCATATGATTGGCAGCTACATACATGCCGTTATGTCAACAGAATACATGCAGTTTTATGTCCGTGTTGAAGTGACAGTAGTATATAAACAAGCATGTTTATGTGTAGATGTATGGCGCTCTAAATTAGTCATCTCGAAGACGCATTTATTTGTTGTGGAAAGCTATTCATGCGCCGAGTTTATGATGGTCATTTTAGAACATCATACTAACTGTTGAAATATGCATTGAGCTAAAAAATACAATTATATACCGTATATTCGAGTGTTAAGCATAAAACCGATCACAAATATGCAAGAGAGAGAAAGAGAGAGAGAGAGAGAGAGAGAGAGAAATAGAGAGAGAGAGGGAGGGAGACAGAGAGAGATAAAATGGATAAATTATATATTATATATGATTGACGTTTAAGTTATTTACTAGTATTGCTTTGTGTTATATTTCTTCAAATGCACTGTAATAGGCCTATACTACATACTCTTTATGATTTTATTTTGCAGTCGACCAACTGTCTATAAACGATGTATGTACGTGGCAAACACATTGTAGGTCTTGTTCTATTTAATATATGATGGACTGAACCAAAAATGTTGCTAGGATACATCAATGTTAGTATGTAGCATTGTATGGATTCTGTAATGAGACGCATAATTAGTATAAATAGTACATGCTAAGCATTCATGAACATACCACGAGCCGATATAACTATGTACTCTGCGAATCTACCGGAGGAAGTAAGGACTATGCATTCATGTGCATATACATTGACATTCATTCTTACATCAATTACCATAATTCCGAGGAAATATAAGTAGATGTAATAACTAAAGCCGAAATATTCAATCCATTTCACCATCGACGGAACAATTATGTTGTTTTTCAACTGATTATTTGATAATATATGTTTAATGGATCATTAATCTTGCTTTTTTTTATAAAATTGAGCTTTAATGGAATGTATTGATATTTAGGACCCGTCTGCATACAAGTGTTAGCATAATGTGCGTGTGCGCATAGGACAGGGAACCAGTCTAGCTTAACTGCATGTTCATTTGATGTGATTATTATTCTGACAACGGCTTTAATTAAACCAATAAAGGAAGTGCTCAATCTACATACGCTTATTATCAATGTAATGGGGAATTAAAGTGTCATTAGCAACGGGGACAGATCGATGAAACAAAAATCTAGCATGGTTTCTCCATTAGTGGTCTCATTATCATAAAGTACATGTAATATTTATACACGCACTTTAATAGCAGTATTTGTTCGATCTCCATATCATAGGTTGCAGTATCATGAATACGCGAACGTGTGTATTCTCTGCATTCATAATTCTTCAATTTGATTCATTGGCCTCTCATGTATATGCCCTTTCTATATGCATGGATTCAATGGTGCAGTTTTAAATGTGCATTACCCTAATTGTACATTGTATATCATGTACAATTCTTAAAGATACACCATCGCGTATGGGTGAAAGCTATTCCCGCTGATACGTAAGAAATGAAAAAAGAACTCACTCTTAAAGGTACATGCACATTATATTGATTATATGAAATTTATCTTGGATGTAGCCACAATGTATGATTGAAATCTATTAGTATTTTTATCCATTACATACTAAACAATTCGTAGATGTAAACATAAGCTAAATACAAACAACCGGTTTGTAAACATGTATGTAAACATGCTAGTCTTTATTTTCTGCGCTGGATCTGCGCTAGATCAAGGATACTATCCCTTTAAGACAAGCCGGTTCCACAAGTGCAGACTTGATCCAGTTTAACTGCACGACCAGTAGCAAGCTGTTATTGTATCACGATAGAAACATTAGCGGGGAGAGATCAGAGCCTTGCATGACACCACTGTGTCTAGGTTACTTTCAGTTTACGTTTAGGTGTGCATGCATTATACATGTTTAGGTCAGTAAGTAAAAGAAAATGTTCATGATGGAAATAATCTTGAAGGCTGTTCTAAGCCTCAATTCAACCAACCAACCAACCAACCCTGTGTAGTGTTCATAGATGGAATACTCTGCTGGCTATGACATGATAATATGGATGCTTATATAACATTTTATAAAGATCTCCGGTTGTATATTTCCCAGGGAGTTGCGACGGCCAGGTTGAAGTGGGTGCACATTGAGTCATTAGATACTATGATCTATATAAGTAAAATATTTTCATAATTGCGAGTATTTTAAACTATTGTTTTACTGGTGTGTATTTGTGGATCCAATATTAGACTAACACAGTAGCATAGATTGGTTTGTACAGCCTGACCTAGGTTCTGAGACTTGATTACGTCATGTTTTGTGTTAAGGCAATGGGATTGTGTATAGTATCCAACTATCCATCGTTAATGTCATAAGCCATAATAATGATACATTTCAAATAACGTGTAATAATTCGTCTGAGATAAGTAATTCCTGCTGCGTGTGATGACATCAAGATTGTATTATGCATTCAAATATACTGGACACGAGAATAGATGTAACATCATTAGATAACACAATATTGCATGCAGTGAATCCAATGTATAGCTCTCTCCCGAGTGTGTGAAATAGGTGTGTGTGTGTGTGTGTGGGGGGGGGGGGCATGTTTCCTGTCACCGGAGATAGTTAATGGCATTTCGATGGGAAATAATTTATTTACTGTATTAGAATAATTTTCGTATTTTCCTTCAGTTTAGTATCTTCGACCAGTCCTAAATTACTGTCCCGGTAAACGTATGCAAGTAATCAAAATATTTTGTAAATGCATGTCGGGTTTAGGTCGTAATAATGATGAATCATCATCTGAGAAAGAACAACTATTACATTACATAGCACTTGTAATTAGCCCATTAGGCCTATCTTCCTGAAACGGCGCATTTCAAAACGTTACAAGTGTGTTTGATTAACACACATCATTGGCCATGTCCAGTATCATCTAAATGACCACTAACCCCACTTTGGACAAGGTCATGATCTCTACGGTCTGACACGGGTAGATATATTTGTACATTAGCCTCGATTGAGACGCGGTGCGTCATCGAAATGTTGACCAAACGTGTCGAGCAATGGGGAAGGTTTTCTATTAAAACTCGAAGGACAGGCGTGTCCGCAAATACTAAAGGAATACGATTTCTTGAGATAGATGTGAGAAAGTTAAGAGATATAAATGTTCAGACTGGAACGAAGTACGTATTGTCATCGAGCTTTCTTGAGACCCCACAAGTGGAATAGCATAAACATCTGTGTTTGTCAAGAACTGCTACTTTATAGACGTATTTGTAGATACTTAACGTGTATTTCTTGGCGAACCAAGAAGTAAATAAAAAGTTTTTATTTTGTTATCATGATTGGGCGACAAATATGTACGACTGCATGTATGTACCTGCACATGTACGCTACTGCAAGGGTGGAATAATATGAGATTCGTTCTTCTATTTTAATGATACTGCATGTACTAAATACTGAATGTATTAAAAGCATTGATTGAACATAAGCATTATTAATTGAGTCGAAAATGAATACCTTTTAAGCTGTTGATGACAGCATAACACATTATTAATAAATATACAAATACTAGTAATCTGTCATCATTCACTAATTGTCTATAATTTTATGAACCTACACAATTATGAGTCATGTCCAATTAAAGGTCCGTTGCTCAGAACAGTTGTAGCTACGACTGATTATAAGTCAAACTTTAGGGACCAGCTACAAATGTAAGTCCGGTTGCACGAATCACTTTTATTATTAGTTTTAGCTAACCATAATTATTCTCAATTATTGTAGCGGTAAAAGTGTTTCATGCAATGGACTTGCACTTGTAGCGGGTTCCGAATTACAATTTAATGTAGCTACAACTGTTCTGAGCAACGGACCCTTGGTATGTTTCCGAATGCACAATTATACATTATCTCTATCTGTACGTAACGTAAATATGTTACATGACATTTTACAATGAGGGTGGATAGCTATAGTTATCTAGATCACATATGAGCGGAACCATGTAAGATCTTTTAGTTATGTGGGGGTGGAGATACGAGATAGTGTTCTACATATCTGTCATCGACACATATGCTCCATTCAGAAGTTGCCGCTATGACCTTGCGTCACATCGTATTAAGCCAATTCTGTACTATATTGCATCTTCATGATCTTGGTACACTGCCAGAACAATAATGTTGGTCATGTACAGTGTAACACGCATACAGGATGTGGTATATGTATGTACACGTGCATACTAGTAGGAGCCAAACAGTAGCACACCCTTCACCGATTGGATGGCATGCATGGCAAAAACCCTTGAGACTCTCCACGTTCTCTAATATTCGGTGTAATTATTGCTTAAACATCGATTCTCCATTAAGCGTGCATTTTGTGTTTTACTGTCGGAGGTATGCTAGAGATGAAACAAATGCACGCATGCTGACTATTAGCATGATTAAACAGCAATTGTACCATAATATTTAAATTTCCCTGAATTTGATTGGTCTAAATGGTTTAAAAAGTGATCACAGTTCTCATAACGATTTGTGATTGCATGTTGACTAACTTCAATATTCAACATATTTAATAAGAATACATTTGGAAAAATATTATTATTTTTCATGTTGAGAATACCGGAACAACTCGTATATATTTGCTACTGTATTGTGTTCATACATATAGTGTACATGCTACATATATAACATACGTACATGTATCAGACGGCTGTGACCAGCATTGTACTCATTGTAGACGTCACGCATCAGTTGGTCTTGTTAATTACCACAGAGTTGTAAACACATCACAACATGTCAACCTAGGTCCGTGGAGGAGTCAGAATTAATACCTCTCTTCGTGAGGAACAATCAGTGAGAGAGAGAGAAAGATAGAAGAGAGAGAGAGAGGGGGAGAGAGAGAGAGAGAAATGGAGGGATGGAGATAGGCGAGATAGGGAGGGATGAATTGGGGGAAAGTTCGGAAGAGAGAACGAATACATCTTGTTATGAGGAACATCGGAGAGAGAGAGAGAAATAGATAGATGGAGTGAGAGAAGGAATGAGAGCCGGAGAAAGACAGGCTGGGGTGGGGGGTGGTGGTGCTGGGGGGTGAGAGAACAAGTGAGATATACTGTATGCGGTATAGGTTATGGGTACTCCTGAATAACAATAACAGCAAATATTAAACATCATCCAAACCAAACCTTTGTTTATACCTTACTATTTAAAATAAAATCTTTAACAATACTACATGCTGGGGTCCATCTCCACCCAAATATATTCCTTGATATTAAATCTGAAATCCTAGTCCTGGATACCCAGGTATTGCAAATAGACTACAACTCAATTAGACATAACTAGGTTAAGTCTGTTTTACTACAGCTTACAGCGTCAATGACAGTCTGTACATTATGAGCAAACACGTTCCATGAATGGTTATATTTGTTGATATTTATGTTGATATCATTATATACTGATCTTAGTAAGAGAAATTAGATTGTGAATAGAAGGAGCGTTATTATACCCAGTGGATTCCGAAATGAAGTGTATTATTGAATGTATCATGTACGCATCTTATCTGAAGAGTGGTGGTACACATGTTACTGGTATTGTTATAATTAAAATAGACCGGCCAGTGTATTCCTATTGTAAATCAATGTGCGTACATTCGATGTGTGCCCGTTTATAAATAGGTTTACAGTTATTGTCATAGCTTACACATGAAAGTAAATGTTAATTATGTTGAAAGCGGTGTCACTGTTACATCGATATGAATGTTTAAAACATGCTTGTACTCAGCCGACATGAAGACCCACCCATCTCGCCCTAACTCACACACACACACACACACACACACACACACACACACACACACACACACACACCTACCACGCCCCCACCTCTCCTCCCCCACCTCACTTCCCTCACCCTCATAGGTACGTGCACTTATGCACGTATTTAATTACAGCTACGATCCTATCATTAATTTACCTGACAGTGTGTACAAGTTATGGCATACATCTCTATAGATTGCACGATGCCCCTGTACTCGTCCTTGTTATTGTATTTGTAGATTGACCCTGTCTGTGTGAAGTTACTTTTACATTTTATCTATATGGTGTGTAGAAAGAATAATATTATTTCTTTCTACACACCATATAGATAAAATGTAAAAGTATTATTTGCTATGTGTTATTTTTTATTTGATATTGTTCATCGCGACATCGATATTCCTTATCAGAGACATCGAGATACCCAATAAATGCTCCATGCGCTTTTCGGATACAATAGAATCACGGAATTATGGCATTATATCACACAGTTATGGACCATCCGATACCCCCTGTGTTCAAAGACCTCAGTAATTGAGCTACCTCACGTTACATGACTGTACGAGACCAATGCTCAATTAGTACAGAGTCATCTAACATACGCGACTAAATTGCACTGCGATGGCAAAGGTTACAAGAGTGGTTACTTTACACGAGTATCTATTGTTGAACGTGCTGCCAACGTGGAACCTCAAGCCGCATTGCAAGTTGCTGGTAGATGTATATTAACCATTTCTGGTGCCTAGGCCGGTGTGTACACCAAGATGTATGCTACAGTTGTAGCAATGATAACAGGCTGTTATAAGGTCATCTAACTTTGTATAAGTTTTACGAATAATAATGCTTACGAATTACGCTTTCTCTTGAAAGTCTATATGTAATATTTATTACTTAATGGTTATGTACACAAGAGTAATATCGCAGTAGTAGTAGTAGTAGTAGTAGTAGTAGTAGTAGTAGTAGCAGAAGTACCAGTAATTAATAATTGTGGCAGTTGCAGTAGTAGTACTTAGTATCATTATTGTTATTATTATTATTATTATTAGTAGTAGTAGTAGTATTAGCAGCAGCAGCAGCAGTAATAGTAGTAGTAGTAGTAGTAGTAGTAGTAGTGTTAGTGGGTAATAATGTGTGGGTAGTTGTAGTAGTAGTGAGACGTCACCACTTTCTGATATATACCCGTATATATAATTCAGATATGTGAGCCAGGAAGACCGTGGGAACTACACTAACCACATCATACATACCCGTGTACCCTGGTCTGTGCGGCGTCTCCCACACCCGGGCTTACGTCATCCAGATTAGTAGTTTATTAACGTGAGTCATAATGTAACTACTGATCATGAGTCATGAACAGACGACAGTCATATCATCCGCACTAGGTACTTTATGCACTGGTATTGTCTTCTATCGCCTGGAACACGGCCGCTTGGGTTGTAGTGTATTATCCCCAGGGAGTTGAGGGGGAATGTGAGTGCACACTGGTCCATTTGGGTCATACTGCAACGCAATGAGCGTGCTATAACATGGATTTTGAGTAATATAAATGTACATAATATTATTATTATTATTATTATTAGTAGTAGTAGTAGTAGTAGTGGTAGTAGTAGTAGTAGTAGTAGTAGTAGTAGTAGTAGTAGTAATAGTAATAATAATTTACCTTAAATACATATTCCTATTACTTATCACGCTGTATAAATAAAAGGTCTAGGAATGCATTTTGAAAAGATATAGCTTATTTTAGGCGACCAGTATCTATCTAGGTTATAATTATCATGGGTCGTCGGTGTAAATTGATTTTCACTACTATGTGACTGCGAGAGAAAGCTCAACTTATCATGGCTGAATTCCTTAGTCGGCTTGCAAAAGGAGCATGTGTCGTGATAAATCCTTATTCAATACACTGCAGTGTAACATCAAATCAACCGGATTAGCGGCAGAGTGATTTATTGCATTGTAATTGATTGTCCCTATCTGCATTTAAGCCGATATATCGCACGATTAATTCAGGTTCGCCCACGTACAGTTCCTTGTATGTAATGACGTAGATATGCCCATGCATGTATATATTGATATCTACAGTACACTGTATGCATTGCATCAAATTAATATGTCATGGTGTGTTCCTTAATGCCCGTTTCAACGCTTATATTATTAAAACTAGTCCTTGTTGAAAATACTGGTAATATTTACAATGAAAAATAAATTCAGAATTTGTTGAGCTGAACGTTGTCGATTTTTCCAATTTCTTTTTCCAATCATTAAAAGAAAATCGATAAAGAAAGGTCACCAACGCCGTTTAAAAGAATACGAGTTTGATTTTATATGTTTTCAAATGGGATCTCGACAAATACGGCATTGATAATTTGTACAATTGTTACAAGCTCATAGTTGCCATAAAACTCAATTTCTACTTCACGAACCCATATGCTTAGTCACAAAGTCAATAACTTGCCGTTATCAATATGGGCGGCCAGTTGCGTTGATTGAGTGCCCCTTAATAGCATGCATATCTCAGACGTTGACATGTACTATGTAAAGTTACTTGCAGTACAATCTATACAGATATACTCTTAGCGAAAATGCTTGCTTTATTTGTTTGCACACCGTACTGTACAAGCAATGAACGTATATATCTGGATATCATTTAGTCAATAGTAAGACTACTGTAGATTTAGACGGGGATACAAGACACACGTATTTTTTTTTTACATTGTTTAAATTGTGGTTTGGAGCCGCTATCAATATTCGTTCACTTACATCACTACTTGTCAGGAGAAAACTCGCAACACTCGTAACGCTTAATGTTGCAGCAGTAAACCTGCGAGTATCTTTCTATAAACAAAAAATGTATACCACTCGCCCTGTCATACGCAATACTGCTAACTCAGATTCCATACCACATAGAAATATTGCCTTTTCTAGTAAATGAGTTGCCAAATCTCTGTTTTATTCCGTACAGGGCCATGCTGGCTGCTGATATGTACCCAGATTAATAACATCATACTTTCCGTAGGCAGTTAAGCCATACTCAAACACGCATTGCCTTTACGCATGTACTGGTCATGTTGTACATTAACTTCCGAACATGGTGTACACGGCAAAAACTTGCAAACATAGTAGGGTTACCTAGCCTTAACATTGAACAGGATCAACACGTTATTCTTACAAATGGAAGACAGAGAATTGAGTTTAATTAACGTTTTTGTTGTTCCGCTAGTATCAGTGTATCCTAAACTTAAGGTATCATGGTCGTAGGCCTATGCTGTTCAGATCGTGTTGTACTAATTCACGTCATTGAAATCTCACGGAAGAACACGTTCATTGTATTAGGACATAGGCGTCACTATAACTCTTTCTACTTGTCACGCATTTGCACGTACTGTGTGCTCAAATACAAAGTATATGCACGTGATCACCGGCTAACGCCCGTTTGTAGTTTATTTGATGTATTATCGAAATATGGTTTATTTAACTTCTTTGAACATAATGATGTAACTCATAGATGACCTCGGATGTATTGCTAAGTTAAGTATATTGTTTCAAATAGAAGTATTTGGGACTGCATATGAAGTGATGTCTAGGCTTACTTTTCTATTCCAAACTATTCATACAGTAAAACAATCGGAACCGCTGTATAACATTAATGATAAAAATGTTAAAATATTTAGCATTTTGATACGTCACCTTGGCGAGGGATCAAGATATTTTATATCGCCCATTGGACACTGGTCATTACACTGTGAAAGGGGATCTAGGGATAGACGATCAAGATATTTGATATCGCCCATTGGACACTGGTTATTACACCGTGAAAGGGGATCTAGGGATAGACGATCAAGATATTTGATATCGGCCATTGGACACTGGTCATTACACCGCGAAAGGGGATCTAGGGATAGACGAATTAGCAATTGAATGGCATTCTCCTTGGCTTGGTACTGGTTATAGTGATGATCAGACGTGTGATGGCATCACGAGTGAAACAACGAGGCACATCAGAGCTGTCGGCATGCCAAGTAAACACCAAGCCATTAGTTGGCTCGACTCGTTCTATTCCACTGTTAGTTGATCACTGACCCATTCAAGTAGGGTTCATTTCCATGTACGTTTGACATGTATGTATGTATTTATTGATATATTATATAACCATGTGAGTGTTATTTAGTCTTTATATAATTATCTACACCGGCTGAATTTAATTATTGAATGTAAGCTAATAACTATAGTAGCAATGTGGGCTAACACTGTAGACAAACTTCGGTATATGATTGCTGGTCTAATAATAGATGAAGTGTGATTTTAAGAAATATACAAATCATATTAAAACAAGCACTATATAATCTACTAATAATTTTCTTATTGATAATAAAATTCGGGTTTAGTTTGTATTAAGAATCAGTGTTAAACATCCATCAGTGTTCAGGCATTTTGCCAAGGGGTACTGTATATGACCCTTTATCACCAAATACTGGCTCCCACAGGAAATAACGTCAGTAGGACAACAATGTTATTCTACAGGTGATAACGCTTTCGAAATCACTGATTGGTTATGAATTACTCATTTGCATATGTTATCTACTGTGGACCAAAAAATCACTAAATTAGCTGTTTAATTGATCCAAGTATTTGATTGTTCAACCATTGTGATGTCATCGCTACAATTGTGATGTCATCGCATTGTCATGATGTCACAGTGCAAATGCACAGCCGCCTAAAGATTTGACTTCACAGTAAAATCTTTATGATGTGTCATTTTTCTTCTTTAATGACTTTACAAATTATATTTGGTGATAAATAGAATCTCACCCCCGAGTCTTGGAATATCAAATATATCAACAAGTTATTAAATCCTCGTTGTTGATATATTTGATATTTGACACGAGGGTGATATTCTCTATATAGCGATCCCCGTTGACATTGTTTCTCTTCGAACCCGGATGTCCCCCGACACCGATGGTCTTTAGACAGCTGATTGTCGCTATTAGCCGCTGTATTCTCTGGGAGATCTACTAACTTATGGGTCTATGTTGTCATCAGAGGACACTGCGTCCCTAGTCTCTAGTCTATATCTTCCGTAGTCCTCGTAGTACATCCTTAGAGGTTTTGAATTCCGACCGTCACTAACAAGCGGATGTTGTTGTAAGTAGAAAACGTATTTGTGAGCGTTGACCTCGATCAGTCAAGGTTATACCTGTCAATCATTATGTAGGTGTCAATTGTCGTCTATAGGAAGTAATATCGCCTGCATGGTTGCCCCCTTTGTATGAAGACAAACACAACGTAATGTTCTCGGCGAGAAATAAGCCACACGTGATGATCTTGTACACTTCGCTGGACAGAAATTGTAGATAATCTTGACCATGGTTAAGTTTTTAAGTTTATGAGTAGGATGGTGTATTTTCATAAGAAATAGTATGCGAGAAATAAATGTAGCAGTTTGTGTAGGGGAAGCCGTACACATGTCACATGGACTATTTTGGAATATCTTAGAGGATTTCGTGATCCCATGGGCATTTGTTCTCAGTTGAACGTTGCAATGTCGTGATGTAAGCTTATTGTTTAATATCCATTGAACCATAACGTAGTAATTATACAGTCTTTTTATAAATATAATGACCAATGCGACGAAAAATACAGGTACGGTGGTCTATATACAATAATAAACTAGTTAATGTCATTGAAATTATTAGTAACAAACATATTTACCACATTTATTATATATACGTGCACAGTCGGTAAAGTAATATGTTACAAATTATTTATGCTTCCTGCTTTAACTGATACTATATAACATATTATTAATTTATATTTAGGATATTTTAGTATCATTCAATTACACATACTCAACTATTTAAATGTGCGCCCTTAAACAGCCGTCAATCAAAATTAATAAATATAGTTCTAGTTCTAGTCTATAGTGAATGACAGCAAGTGCACGTTTAGTTCTATCTGTGAAATATTGATATAGGACTGCGCCTTGTAAAGTACACATCATATAACAAAGAAATATACAAATAGCATGCTTGTATAGTATTAAATTACGTTATGTTCGCCAAATGTCTTAGACAAACTGACAAGTGTTTAGTGTACGTGTTGTTGAAGCTGGATTCCATATGATCAACACTGACGAGGAAGGACAGGTGAACAAAAGTTTATTCATAAGAACATCATTTCCTTGTTTGTACTAGTATTATCTTACTGAAAGGCGAACGAATAAATGAATTGTTTGTATTTCCTCCAAATGATTTTCGGACAGTGTACAATGTAGTGTGTCAATACATTCGTTTAAGTAAAATCTATTTCAACTATTATCAAACATATACAGTTGTACATGTAGAATGGAATTGTCTATCTGAAAATGTATTGCACTTTTTATAACGTTTCTTTAGATAATGAAGACTTAAGAAGGTTATTCACTCACTCACTCGCTCAAGAAGGTTAATAAGGAGAGTGTGTAACCGTGACACTATGTAGTATAACACGTGAATATTAAATTAAGCACGGCGTTTAGATTCACTAGAGCGAGGAACACCTAAACTTCTGAACTAGCTATATGTATTATCTATGAGGATGTCGGAAGAGATAGCACATATCACAAGTGTATCATCTTTCTGCAGTTTGATTCCCGTAAATATAGCATGAGAATACATTAGACATATTAGATTAAACATCCCATTCAGAAGCACGAGGAGATGTCTTTGAAATATGAACTGAACTTGACACCCCGCGAGTTAAAAATAGATTGAGAGGTTAGTTTTACTAAGTCCGGGTTATGTCCTTAAACTGAACATTAATATATTTATAGAAAAAGAGAAATGATTATAATTATACATTATCATCAAATGCATCATTGAAACACAGGCCACTATGCTTACTTATTACATCCGCCATTTGATGGCATTAATGTTCGGGATTTCGAGGATACGTCATATTAAGAACGGGTGTAATGACCACGCACTTTAAGAAAATAAACGTACAAACTCGTAAAATAAATGTGTACTATTTCATATTAATGTTTTTTTTCTTTTCTTTTTTTCCAGAAATGGTTCCAACATCGCCTCGCCTGTTGGCGACAGCAGCAAGGACTGCCAGCCAACAGCGGATCAGTAAACGATTGACGTCATTTCCGAAATGAAACCGAGGCTAACGGAAACTACCAATAGTCCAGTCTCTGCAAACTGACTGCCAATGCCCTGCTTCACGACTTTGGTGTTGTTCATTCACAACTTATTTACTGTTATTGTTATCATTTCCAAAGAGCGGCATTTTACATGACGTTTTGTTTTCCAAATATTCAGGGAATGTTTATGAGGGCACTTTTCTTTTGTCATCATCATTTGTATATATATATATATACCAAGTATATCAATATACGTTGGTAATTTATCACCACTGTGTCAAGCTATCGTATGGATATATCACCTAATTTATTGACGGATTATGTACGTAAATGGGCGAATCAGTATAAATGTAAATAAAACAAATTAAAAACAAAAGAAGGATTCACGTTTGATTCAATTGAAGGCTGCGGTGAAGGACTGAACGCGTGTGGGCAGTAAGCAATTCCAAGTATCATTATCTATGTGACTTCCGGTGTAACATTGGCTATTCACAAGTATTGCTGACTAATTCTAATAACTAGCAAAGTTGAACAGATGTAACATATGCTATTGTGTGCATGAGATATGACACTATTATTCTACATCTGGACTAAAATATACATACATCACGGCAATTCTATATTTATGTTTTGTAAACAGGCAACAAACACACATATGCGCCTTTAATTCTTCCGTTGAATCATATAGTGTTTACTAGTATTTGATCTCATACTGTACTATCCGCGGAGTATATACTAGTAGCTCAGTTGCAATAGGTACAGTATGTTTAGTTAAACTTGCATTTGTATATATTGTAGATGCAGTGGTAAGTTAAATTGCTTTCTTGTAGGAGATCATGCTCATCTAGTCTTGCTTAATGGTCCCCTGTCCCACAAAGATGGCATTACTAGAAATGATGTCAAAGAGCCTAGACACGTTTGAAAGTGTTCTTGTCATTATTGCATTATAATATTCTTCCCACTCCAAGTTAGGTTGTCATTGAGCCTCTCCCCACCCCTATCCCCAACCACACCCACATACACAAAATTAAAAAAACAACAACACAACGTTCACATCATTCTTGTCATTAATATGGTACTAGTATTTCTTTACTTGAAGTTAGGTATAGTATTAGATAAATTAATTTGTGCCGATAGTCATGACGTTGTGAAATACTTTTACGATGTTGTAAGCTATGGCATACTATTTACATGTAGTCCATAATAATTATGATTAAGTGAATAATAATTGTTGAAAAATATAGTATTGCCACAAGTATTTTCGCTAAAAAAATGTATTATTGTGAATTTCGTGCGTGTTTCGTAAAACATCATTCGTTTCCTAATTACCACGATTATTAAATCACTTCTGAAAGCATACAGTCCATTTACAAAGAAAGACACGCAAAAATACAATGTCTTATACCTTGTTCGCATGCACAGCATTTGCTCAAGGGTGTACATTTACATATATGTAAATAAATATACACAGGAACGTAAAAATACATTTATTATGCGTTCGCATGTCACGTATGCAGGGTGGGTAAAATAGATATGCAAACATTTCGAACAACCAAAAGAAACTTCCATACGTCGTAATTGCATAGAGGTGAGTAGTTTTATTCTGTTTCTGAATACTCCGGATATCAAATGGAAGGTAACATAACATCTATTTTGTTACATTTATTAGCATTTATTCATAGGTGTACTTTCTTTTGATCTTGAGTATATTTGGCTTCGTACCTATGGTATTGTAACTTCACGGGTATGCTTACATTTAATGAAATATCATATTGCTTCTATGTTCGATAGGAGCCATGTTGTGAACAGAACAGAACCTTATTCACTCAGGCCGAGAACCACGCTTCTATCATTGCAGCATTCCTTTACGCACCTTCACTGGGATAGCGTCGTATACAGGCACGAGAACTAGTCTAAGGATGTAAATGCTGATGAGGTATGTTAGACTTATACCAGTCATGACAGGGACCGTCAAGGAACAATTGGAGAGTCATTGGAGCTACTATTTACAGGCGCAATAGCTCTGACAGTTCTGAAACAGTTTTTGGTCACTATTTTCGTGGAAGATAGCACGTGCTCTGGAGGAGAGACAGTCACATGATAGCTGCATTACGGAAAAGAATTGAACAGTGTTCTGCAGATGATACTTGGTGTGTAAGATACTAGTAGGCCTAGTTCCTACGTGAATGTACATCTAGGATTTCTAGATTAATATTGGTTAATATTGTAA
This sequence comes from Lepetodrilus schrolli, assembly GCA_032361225.1. Lineage (NCBI taxonomy): Eukaryota > Metazoa > Mollusca > Gastropoda > Lepetellida > Lepetodrilidae > Lepetodrilus > Lepetodrilus schrolli. The sequence goes on along the minus strand of JAUTBT010084016.1, from coordinate 11,628 downwards.
AAATTTGGCGAAGTAGTCTGTTTTACTGCAGGATAAATAACAATAATAATAACAACAACAACACAAATAATAATAATAATAATAAATAATAGCAATAACAACAAAATTAATAACAATAATCATTATAATCAAGGACTTGATATTATCTTTAAACAGGTTTAATATTGCGTCAAATGATTATGTTGCTACTTTAACAAGCACGAAACACAACAACGGATCCGATTGTATATTAACGCAACATAAGCCATTCTGTTGGAAATATTGTAGTATCAATATCATGTATATCTTGCACGATCGTGTATATCATTACCAGGACTGCATCTATCATCGGAGGCTGTCATTTCAAAGAGATATTTGCTTGTCTTGGCATAGTGTTCATAACAGTAGCAATACGACAGATAACATCGGTGGAATATGGTACATAGGCCTATGGCGAGTCGCTTTATGCACATGACTAAATATTGTGTCAGGACTAGCAGTTAGCCATGCATTCAATCACAAGGGAGAGAAAGAGAGAGAGAGAGATTTTGAGCGCGAGGGAGAGGAGGTAGCAATAGTGTTAGAGAAATAAAATAATTAGAGGGACAGATAGACACAGAGAGAGGGCGAGAGAGAGAGAGAAAAGTACAATTAGATAAAATAAATAATAATAATAATAACAACATTTATATTGCGCCAAATCCACGCTCAAAAGCATGCTCATAACCCTACATTATTACACCGGTGCATGGATCTGTCTGCCATCAATTCCTTCTCAACTCCTTGGGGAGTATGCAACCCAAGCTGCCGTTCACATGTCCATCTCATTCTTCCGTTACCCATTCTCTGCTGGGTGAACAGGGGCATTTTCGAACTAAGCCACTTGCTTCAGGTGACACCACAAGTATTTCAGTCTGTGATTTAGTGTGCAGGTACGAATCCTAGATACTCTCAGGTTCTCGGACACTCATCCACGAACCAGCCGAGACCATGTGCCACCACTAGATACTAGTATACAAAGAGTACACAAGCGATTTGCATTTGTAGCTAGATCAATTCCAAAACGACCACCATAATTATGTGATTGTATGCCTTAAGACAATTATAACGATGTGTGAAAAAAAAAGGATTTTATTGAAACAATATCATTTCATTTAGATATTGAAACGTCCGTAAAATATAATAAATAGTATTCATTTACAAATGTAAGTGCGATTAAATAATAAGCTATATCCAATCGGTTTTAATATATACATTCTCATTCCGGGGACGTTACACAATGGCATACTGCCTTGACAATACTACTACTAATATACTCGAACAGTAAAAGGTGCTCACATATTTCTAATTACTCCCGTACACAGTTCTCTAGACGTTGCTGAAATAACGACCTTACACCTTCGTCATCCGGCCATTCCAGATAGGTAGTCGACATCATCAGCGCTCGCAACGTTGAAGTCATCTGACGAGCTTTAATTGACTCCAACAGGATAACCACAAGCTCAAACTCGTTCTTGAGGGAACCGTTGAAAGCCATCTGCAGTTCGAACTGACACCAGGAACTCTTCATGTACTCGTTGGATATCACCAGGATGGTTTTTCTGCTAGTGTCCATAGCGTCGAGAACATTGTCCACGATGAGTTTACCAGGCTGGAAATCTCGGTTGTGCTCGCAGAGTTTCATCTCCTTCGCCTCCAGGCAGTCCAAAAGCTCCCTTTCAACCCATTCGTAGTCTGAGTTACTGTACGATACAAAAGCGTCGTACTCCCTGATTAGATCGTATTGTTTGTGACGCTTTCGTGTGAGAATCAATAACTTCCAATACAGTAGATACCATCTATAGCGATAGAGTACTACTGCTGTTACCAAAGTCAATGCAGTAATTGGCAGCAGTATTGCAATAATTACGACGTAATGCGCAATGGGAGTACATGATTTGACAGTCGGGTTGAAATGCTCTAATCGTAACCTCTTAACGCCTGGTGGACTGCTACACTCGTATCTGCGGGGATATTGCTTGAAGACAATGCTTTTGTTATTCATGACTGCTTTCATCCAGTTTCGGAACCAAAGAAGATCACATGTGCACATAAATGGATTGTTTGATAGATCAATTACCTTAACGCTCAGTCGAAACTCCAAGGGAAAGCTGCTCTCGTTTATCGTCTTAATGTCACTTCCACCAAAGAAGATACTTTGTATATTTGTAACATTTGCAAATACAGTGTCATTCCATCCAGAAAAGGAATTTCCTGACAAGACAAGATGATACAGCTTCTTCAACTGGGAAAAGACGCCATCAGGTAATTCTCTCATATGCGTGGCTTGTAGGATCAGTCTTTCAATGTTCTTCAAATTTAGCAATAACGCTTTAAAATCTGATACATCAATAGCCATGTTTGTGCGAGACATATCCAGAAAACCAAGGTTTGGAGTATAAGCAAACAGAGTACCTGGATACAAGTGTTTAACTGACAGTGCGGGGTTGTTCGTAAAATGCAACCTGAAGATACTTGTAGAATTAAAAGCAAGACGTTCAATGCGCTTGAGAAGTGACATATGTGACAATTGCAGACTTTTGAGTTTTGGTAGATTTGCAAAGACGTTGTCTTGCAATACTTGGATCCTGTTATAACTCAGGCTGAGCGTCAGAAGGTGTTGTAGGCACGTCAACGAAGAAACATTAAGTTGTCGGATTGCATTCGTGTCAAGCTGTAAACGACTTAACTTTGGGGTCACTGGAGGAAGGTCAATGCGACACAGTTCCGGTACACTTTCAAAATTGTTCTCTGCAAGATTCAAATGTATAATATTGGGAATGGGATCACGAAATATTATAGAATGTAGTTTGTTGTTTGATAAGTCAAGTTCCTCTAAATTCATCATTGTTGAAAATGCCGAAGCATTAAATGTCTCTAGCACTTCTAGACTAATGCTCAACGATTTTAACTGTTTTAAGTTCTGAAATACGGTTGCATTCATGGCAGCTTTATGTACATTGTATGCTTTAAGGCGGATGGTTTGCAAGTCACTGGTTACATGTAGCAGCATTGCTTCTATGTCGACTATTGGGAGGTCATTCTGTTGCCAATCCAGAAGCAGCAAGTGAGACAAATCCTGAAAAGCGTCTGATGATATGTGGCTAATATTGTTATCTTGAAGGTAGAGAGAGGCCATCTTGCAGTGTGCCAAATTACTGACCATTGCTCTGGTGACTTCTCCAAGCTGAAAATTCGTTAGATGGACTTCCACAATACTAGGTGGAGCTCGAGGAATTGTCCTGAGGTGATTGTTACAATACATCGTGTGGTTATGGCAGACACAATCTTTCAGCTCGGGACATTCGTCTGTTTTCTTTGAATAGCAGTGTTGGAAGAGTGTCAGCAATGCCAGCCAGATTCGGGTATCCATTCCAATCTGTAGTGTAAAAATCATGGCATTGCATAGTATTAAAGATATTCATCTCAAAATAGGAATGGGTTTTCGCCATTTTCCCCCTAAATAAAATAAGGCTACGTTACGATGTATTATGGCTGTTGAATAATCCAAGTTATTTTGAACGCAGTATATAGATTTTTCAAGTGAATTGAAATTGAGTTATTCTCTTTGTTTGTGTCTACTTTGTGTCTCAAACAAGGTACGAAGTAATGGTATACAATGTACAAGGAGAGCGAGCGAGATATAAGATATATATATATACATATATATATAGGTGTATTATTGATTTTACAGACTATAGATCTCAAATGGACTACATGTACAGTACATGTGCGCGTCTCCTACCAACACTACAGCATTTCACTATGCATACTGTGTATACGTGCGTGTGTCTATGTAGTACTTTATAGTTAGCATGTTATCGCAGCTAACATGGCGATAGAGAAGACTGGTGTCATCACGCGTCTGGGCGAATGTAATGGGGGGGGGGGGGGGTTGATGAATACGTTACTAAAATTACTAGTGTTTTCCGAAAAATCGCCATTCTAACCCTACTTACCATCCGTCAATTACCTAGGAGAAATGTTATTCGGCACTCCATTTTCTGGCCGGCGAACCTAATTCATTCGTTAAAATTAATGTGTTGGAGAATAATCCACGGGACGTGGAAATCCAAAATGTCCACACACACACACACACACACACACACACACACACACACACACACACACACACACACGAAAACATATAAGCAACGTTTATACGTACCCGTACAAGTACTTGTATGTCCATAGCAATACCTTTCCAATCTTACAATATGGATTATATCAATGTTACACTGTATACTAGGTTGATGCAACAGTGGTTAACATAACATCCGTGTCTTGGCTACGTCATGGTCCAACTCCGGTTACATTGTATTTAGTACCCTTTCCTTGGCCGAGATGATACATAACCAACAGATAACACACACCCCAACTCGTCTTTGTGACTGTGTATACGACGGGCGTGCAAGTAAAATTGCGATCCTATCACCGGGGAATGGCCAATTGACACTTTTCCGACGCGCCCTGCGCTGACGGGATGGTTGTGTGTAACCTGTCATAACTTGCATAATTGCTATATTGATTATTTCTCTTTGCCCAATTATTAATTAAAAAGCATCAATGGTCCAAATTAGGAGCACTTTCCCTAAATTGGGCCACTTTCAGAATTATATCTTTTTACAGTTTCAATAGATATTAATGCATTTAGGCAGGTTTCATTGGGTGTCACCTCTTCTTTCTCATAGCTTGTACTATATGCAGTTCATGTGTGAAACATTTAATTGTTTGCGTAGACACAATGACCATTACAAAAAAAGGGCCCCCTCCCCTGTGTATCTTGTTACATTTGTTAGTTAGAGTAGCGAGTGTTACGAGCAACAACGAAGTGGAGAGACCTTTAGTTTTCCCCATGTTCAACTTCAGACGTGAGAATGATTAATATAGAGAAATATCAATAATAATATTATTATTCAACTATCAGAGAGTTAAAAAAAAAGAAGTAATAGTAGCATGAAATCGTATTCAAAAAGGTTTTGTGTCCTTGGGGCTCAATTTCGGTCATCTTCGCACACCAGCGGTACTTAATTCCATTCAGGCCTCTTCATGTGGTACCCCTGGCGTGCCACATGAAGCGAGTCATAAACGGAATTAAGTAGCCTTTGGTGCGAGAATGGACTTCGGTAGGCAAGAATATTAATTTGTCGTTGGCAACAACAACGAACAGTATTTCTATCTGTGATTGATCTTCTATAGATAATCAGCATTCACCATGTTTGTTTTATTATGTTTTATATTTTAATAACGACTTGTCAGTGTTTAGGGTAGGAGAAAACCCGCAACATCTGCAGTACTCAATGTTGCAGTAAACCTGACAGATCAAGAATGATAACTGCATGGCCACAGTACAAGGTAACATTCGGGAGCATCGATTCTGGGTTATCGGACGGGATTTGAACCCGGGGCCTTGGCTCCGAAGTCCAAACGTTCTACCATTGCGCTACCACCCGCCCGTTACCTATGTAAATGAGCTCTAAATTTATTGACGTCTGAACTGAATCACTCTTCACTATTCAAATTGCTTTCTAACTTGAATATTGGACTTCCAACCGCTTTCAAGATGTTTTCACTCATAGAACGTCTTCAATGTTTCGTATGTACATCTGCTAGTACGAGGCAGGATTTCCATCAGCTGGTGGTACTAGCACACAATAAAATCTTGTCGCAGTTAAAACATAGCCTTACAGATTCAGAATTTTATTCCATACTATTACAGATCTTTTACAGAAACTAGGTCGTCATGACTGAGCATCAACAGTGTGCCCATGTAGGCATTAAGCCCAGGCCAAAGTGTTACATTGCATGAAGTCAATGCATAATGGAAAATTCTTCATTGGCAATACATGTAGAAGGCTGGTTGCTATAAAGCTGGGGGAATATCATGGACCCAAGTCAGGTTTATCCTGAGAGTCCATTGTATGTATATCCAGTTTCAGAAATTCATTTGATTGCCTAGACTTTTCAGTGTAAATTGGAAATTGTACTCAATATTTACTGTGTCAACATTTCTCAAACATACGCAACAAAATTAATTAAATGCTAGTTGCCATTTTGGACATATAAACGAAGAATTTACAAACATCTATAGGCTCCAGGTACTCTTCAAGAACTTGTCGATGCATTGGAAGAAGAATCGCAATTGCAACCTGATTCCTCAAGCTTGAGTTACGAATTTGGTAGAAAGTTTACCCACAAAATGCCTGCTGAACTTTAATTTATATTGTTGAGTATATACTATCTCTAATCTAATGTCTATATACTAATAATTAAATGATATAGAAACTACTATAAATATATCACATAGCACACAACAAAGCGAATATCTCATTTATTTTAATTTAACTGAAAGTGAGGCAAGAAAACAATGCATGTAATAATATTAGAGAGCCATGCAATGCTATAGAAGGAATTACAGGCCTTAAAGGAAATATTCCTTAATAGTATACCCAGGACTCCTAATCCCACTGTCATATTAATTATAATACCATTCGACAAGCTTATTGTTGGTGTGGAGCTGAAAATTAAATTCTATTACAAACACAATATTGCTTTAAATTCTAATATGAAAATATATGTTCATCTAGCATGTCTAGCAATTGTAAAAGAAAATTGCTAGAATAGGTTTTGTATAATTGTGTTTATGATAATACTGTATCTGAAAACAATATTTAGTACAATCATGTACATTGCCTTTTATAAGTAGATTTTATCCCTTCAATGTTTAGTGGAAATATAATAACTAGTGAAAATAATAAACATTTGTTTTCACAGAACTAAAACATATCTAATGTCTAATTTTTTTTGGGTCACAAGTGGCATTTTTTTAACTCTTTGGTGTGTTTAGAGATGTTGAGGTAAGAAGGGTATACAGACTGGTCCCATGCCTATGCTATGCATGCTACTGCCGATAGACACTGATTGCTGTATCCGAATGATATTCTTTAGATTGACATGTACTGTACGTAGAACACTTCAATACGTCTTTATTGCATGGTGTTTCACAATGATTGTTTGTGCTATGAAAAATATATTTTGAATTCCAGAAGAAAAATAATCTCAGTTAGTCCCATTTTTTTTTACCACGCACGGCAGCCAGCTAAAACATGGTGTCCACGGTTGACCCTGCGGTTTAAGCAATTCCGCATTGTAGTGAAGGGCGTTATGTCGAGGGTTCACTGTACTCTACTTCTTATGAGTATTATGTTACCAGGAGATTCAACTGTGACTTGCTGAAAATAAGACTAGCAAATGAGATCTCAGAAAAAAATGATAAAAATAGTATTGGTTTCCAATAACATTAACTGAAATAATTGTATGCATTTCAAATCATAAAATACCAGTAAAATAACATATCACTAATATATTTTCACTTCATATCAATAAAAAAAAAAAAAACTGCAACTTAAAGGCACACAATCACAGGTTTGTTTACATATTTCATGGTCAAATGTATTTTTAAATGAAAGTATGTGCATTTGATGTGTCCACACAATTATATTGGGTAATCATCTACATTTTCTGGTTTTCAGTATTTTCATATTTTATTATTTAAAAAAATATTTATAGTTATGTAACTTTATTGGCATTAGTAGTCGTGAAAGGTTATTTTGACCATGTTCAATGACTAGAGTTATCCCCCTTAGTCTATTAACACTAAAGAAAATTGAGATATTACAGTACATTACCAACTGATTATTCGTGTTTTACCGGAAATGTAAACTGCAATGAAATTTTACCTCTCCTACAGTGTTTACAAAATATTTGGAAGTACAAAAGCAATTAGATGTATGCTAAATGCATGTACTTTGCATTTTTTACTCCAATTCGGTCATACTTAATCTGTTATTGTATGCCTTTAATATTTGTAAGCATAAAATCAATTGGATATGCACACAGGAACACTGCATTCTGTCATAACAAGTTTATTTGAATGACAACATTGTCTTCTTGATGATGTTGGCGCACTCCATGATCTGTGCTTCGTTGATTACGAGCGGCGGTGCAAAGCGGATGATATCACCGTGGGTGGGCTTGGCCAGCAGACCATTGTCTCGCAGCTTCAGACAAACGTCCCAAGCATCCCACTCTGGAAGCAACATATTTAGTAACATTTAGTAACTATAAGTAACATTCAGTACCATTTAATAACATTTAGTAACAGTTAGAAACACTTAGTGACATTAAGAAACATTTACCAACACTTAGTGACTTAAGAAATATTTAGCAACACTTAGTGACATTAAGAAACATTACGTCACATTTAATAACATAGAGCAACATTTAGTAACATTAACTAACATTTAGTAACATTAACTAACATTTAGTAACATTAACTAACATTTAGTAACATTTATTACCGTTACTAACATTTAGAGACATTGAGTAATATTTAGTAACAGTTAGAAACGTAGCAACAATTAGAAACATTAAAAACAGTTATTAACATTTAGTGACATATAAATTAAGATTTATGAACAGTGACAAACATTTAGTAACTGTTAGTAACACATAGCAACATTTAAACTAACATAAATGCTACCAAAGGAGTAGCTGTTATGATTATTTCCTAAATTGCCAAAATGAATTGTAGTAACAATGAAGCAACATAAAATATCACAAATTAACACACCTATGTATTCATTACTGTAGATCTTTTTTCTTTTAATCGGGGTTTAGATCCACGTTGAAGATTCTTTCACGGCTGATAAAAGTGCTTCAAGCAATGAACTTACACTTGCAGTGAATCCATGATGGAGTTTTATGATATTTTAAAAGTCCATCACAAACATGTTCAAGGTCAATTGAGATAAAGATAATTTAAATAATTCACAGACCACACGATGACAACTGGCGACACCTACTGGCATTTATGACAATAGCGTTCAGCAGACCCTTCCCTCGCACCACACTGACGACATCTTTCGGCAATGTTTTGAGTTCGTGTCGCAACATTTTGCCCATGACTTCGGCGTTTTCGGCGAGATTCTCTTCTTCCAAAACCTTAATTCAAAGAATGGATTTGAAAGTTTAAAATTGCAGCATCATTAAAGTTAAAAATATGAAAAAATAGAGGTTCCAACAAAGCATAAAGCAATTGTAGATTTATCTATCTTCTGTGGTCTCTTAGTGGATACAAGATAAATAAATAAATAGTCCATGAATAAAGTATATGACTCCATGCTAATACATGCTTGAAGCCTGAAACACTACATTATTATTTACCACGGTCAATGGATCAATGTGCACTAATTCCACCTTCTCAACTCCCTGGAGATAATCCAAGCCAAGGAGACATTTTATGCGCTAGAAAGTTAACATTCACAATTCCATCTCTTCCTACTGGGTACCCATTTTACAGCTGAGTGGACTGAAGCAGTGTGAATCTAAGCACTTTGTTCATGAGTGCTACACAATGGCATGAGCTAGGTTCAAACCCAGGACCTCTGTGCTATGAGGCAGGCTCACTCCCTCTAGACCACTGTCCGCCATGACAGTTCTGTGAAATGGTGTACTGACTAATAATGAAGGCATCAGTGGAACAACTACATGGAATATGTATAGGATCAAACTCACCTCCAGGGCAGCTATTGCCACTTTGCATGCGAGGGGATTGCCGCCAAACGTTGACCCATGCTCCCCTGGTTTGATTGTCAGCATAACCTCATCATCTGCCAAGACTGCAGACACCTAAGAACCAAGAACAAGATGTGAACCCACCATCAACACATTCCTGTTTCTAAACTGTACATTTCAAGTAATTATAATGTGTGCAATCTTATTACACCAAATCCATCCTCGAAAATGTGCTCATAGCTCTACATTATTACCCTGGTCAATGGTTCAGTGTGCTGTCATTTTACTTCTCAACTCCATGTGGAGTATACAACCCAACCTGCCATTCATAGCAAGGTGCTAAAAGGTTATCATTTACATGCAATACATGTGTTTTGGTTTGGTTTGGATTGGGGTTTATAGCTACTTTCAAGATTATTTCACTCATTTCACAGCTTGTCAGTATTATGGCAAGATGGAAACTGCAACAACTGTAGCACTGACTGTTGCAGCAAACCTGTGAATACTGATGGACCATGGATGATAACTGCACAGTAACAGCACAGACAACTCGTTCTATGATCGTGTCAGATAGATAACCGAAAATATTGATGTCTGGCCATGAGATTATGAAACTTTTCCGAGTATAATTTCATATTCACAAATCCTCATATAAAATTTCAAATTCGGCATGAAAACGTTTCGCAACCTTGGGGCCAGGACCTCAGATTGAGTGGATTTCAAACATGACATCTTTGGCACTGAAGACCAACCAATTCTTTTTTTGCGAATTGGGATTCAGAGCTGCTTTCAAGATTCGTTCACTTCTATCACGGCTTGTTAGTTTAGGGCAGGAAGAAACCCATAACATCTGTAGTGCTGAATGTTGCAGTAGACCTGCAAGCACTGGCTGGTAAAGACAGACAAAGGATGATAACTGCATAGCCATGGTACTCCGGTCCAACGTACTACCACTGTGCTACCACCTGCCCTACAACCCACCCTGGCTAAGCATTCTTAAGTCTCTAAACTAGCACTGCAAGTATCATTGGTTAAGAGACATTGACATGGTGTGGGACTTACTGGCAAAACACCCCCAGACAGAGCCTTTCCTAAGATGACGATGTCTGGCCGGGCATTCTCGTGGTCAACCGCCAGCCGTCTGAAGCAATGAACAATGTGCCAGATTATTGTCAATCCTTCATCATGTTGAAAAGGTATGAACAAATTCCATGCTCTGTATTGTAATTTATGAGAGTGATTTATTGTTTCACGTCACAGCGGGAATCTTTCATCCATATGTAACGAATACTATTTAATTATGCTATAGATTGGTGTAATTGATAAGACTTCATAATTGTGTGAATACATAAAAACTTTCATTTGGGGGAAAATTACCTTTTCAATGTTTTTCTTTTCTTGTTTGTACATATCTAAACTTTTCCACTAAATTATATAACAACCAATAAAGAACAGCATTTGCTTGGATTTCAAGCATAATTATGATTATTTTTTAAATGTATTTTGCTAATATATATACTTATGTGTCTTATCACTATATGGTAGGAGGAAATCTGCAATGCCTATAGCACTAAGTGAGTGAGTGAATTATTGTTTTACATCACAGTGGGAATCTTTCACCCATATGTGACGATATAGCACTAAGTACTGCATCACCTACATCAGAAAGCATCAACGGGTATAGTAGACTCATGTTTGTTTAGCAAGTTACGAAGAACCCAAGTCAGATTACTGTAGGTTGAGAGGGACAGTGTTTTTACAACAACAACTTCTTTATCGCATATTATTAAAGCTGTTGCAAATAATCAGTGGCAGTCATGGTAACAAAAGAAATGCAAATATACGTAATCAATGTCAGTCAGATTGGATTAATAATTGAGTTAACATCAAGGAATTTCAAACACGGTCTGACTTTTGTCATCTACATGTATGATATTTATTTTATTTTTTTTATAATATATTTTTTTTAAATTGGGGTTTTAAGTCGCTTTCAAGATTCTTTCACTTATATCACGACTTGTCAGTTTAGGGCAG